>JAOTRH010086980.1:3240-16794 GCA_034768845.1 Heliamphora exappendiculata | reverse complement strand
ACCTAGCCAAGACCAGCTACTATAACGATGTACTACAATCGTACCAATGGAATGTCCGGGTCCATTGCGATTGTGAGTGTACCTGTATAATTTGTCAGAACCTATGACCCGATCTTTCGTGTAGCATGCATCGAGTCAAATACTGGACAAAATATACGGCCTATGCATTCATTCATCACAAATATATAAATATGAAACCATAAATGCAAAAACATCTCAAATATTTCTCATTAATATGCCAGGGATGAAGAATAAAAAAAACTAAAAAGCATAGCTTTTTAGTATACATTTCTAGCATACATAAGTGATGCGAGAACGTAATTAAAATGAATTGACCAAATTAAACCCGACCACTCCAAAAGGGTAGAAAGTGGAGCTAGAAGGGCCGGGGATCCAAATGAGGTATCTAAGTTACCGGGGGATCCTCAAGTCAGTAGAATGAGCTCCAATTGTCCAATCTTCGGGTGGTGATCCAAGAAATGTAGGCTTCAATGTAGGTGTCGAAGGTTTGGGACTCGATATCTTGGCAGGGCTTCGGCGTCGGGGCTTGAAATCACTCGGTATATCGGTAAAGTCTCCCTCACTCAAAATTCGTACTAAAAACGTACGCTGGGGTATGGTATTTATAGAATTCTTCAACCAATAAAGTGTTGCCATTTTTTGGGACACGTTAGGCCATTTGAAGTTGGCGGTCGCCACTACTAAAGATGGCGTTCGCCATGTTGTTGGAAGGTTCCTCAAAGTTTATGGTGGTCGCCACGATGAAAGTTGGCGGTCGCCATGATGAAAGGTGGCGTTCGCTACTTTGGGCTAGGGTTTCTAAAAAGTTCTATGGCGAGCGCCATGAAGAGAGTTGGTGGTCTCCTTACTTGGGTAGCAAGTTTCGATGGTTTATCAAAATTTCATTGGTTTGAAGGTTTCGGGTTCAAATACCGACCTTGGATCACTTTTCGAGGATTGTATTGAGGCACTATTCTACCTATTTTTATCATCAGATTTGCCAAAGATTAGACGGGATCAAATTGGGGTGTCCACACCTACCCCCTTTTTATAATAAGTAATGTCCCAATTCATTTTCAAAATTGACAACCAAGGATGCCTTAGGTTTAAAACCACAGAAAGAATGAATTTTACGTAACCTAACCCACAATAATAGGTACAAAAGGGACTCTAATAAACCAATATGCAAGTATAGGAAAGCTCATGATGTGCAATATGCTTCTCGTGTACAATTGATTATAGCATAATATCATGGTATAGCATAAGGTACAATTCATTAAAGTATAGAGTACAAGTATAATAAGCACAAGCTACTATTCATGCGACATAGAATCGAACTATCGGCATAGATTCATTTCATCAAAATTTTCATTTTCATACACCAATCATTTACAAAATTCATTTAAAGTCTATATATTCAAGTTCTACAATGTTACATAGCACTCATACACTTGGTTAAATTTAGGTGAGTGTTCAAACATCAATTTTAAAATTATAATAGTGTTTTGGGGCATCTAGACTTGGAGTTAAGTTCTAATTTTTGAACACTAATTAGATAAAAATATTTTTTACAACTTTCATGTTTAACACTAAGGTCAGATTCTATAACAAAAATGTCATTTGTTTTAATTAAGGGAAAATCATTCAGCACTTTACAGAAAAACGTGCAGAAGTTGGGCCTCTGTTGCCCTCGATTTTGGGATATCAAATTAGGGGCTATGGGTCTGATTTTTGAAGAGATTTTAATGTAAGGTGTCCCCTACAAGTTTCAATTTTTGTTCTAAGGCTAGTTGTTTGGAACAAATTGAAGATTTTAGCCAATTTATAAAATGAGTTCAGTGAGCATAAAAAGGTTCAGTATAACTGATTTTTAATAGAGAAGGCACAAGGCATTTGGGGACTATCCGAGGGTATTTTTAGTTGATTCTTGCTCAGTATCTAGTTTAATATGCTAGCTACATTTTTCATGAAAACCACGTTTACATTTGGCTATTGGAAACTTAGGTTTTTGGTCCCACAAAAATATGTGATAAAGAGCTCTGTGAGTCACTAAATCACAATAGTAACTTTGGGAAGGGTTTTGACCTATCAAGACTTTATAGTTTTGGCTCCTTTTTGGTGCAAAATAAAATAAATGTGTTATATATAAGTTTTATGTTTTGAACTAAGCTCGGTTCTCACTCTAACCTAGGGTATTTATGTCTACAACTTAGAGTGGTCAAAATCTGACACTCTTTGGTAAAAATGATTTATCTAGAGTTCTACCCAATGAAATAACTTCAAACCAATTTTTTTATGAAATATAAATTAAAAATCTAGGTCTGGACATAAAAATCACATTTAGATCATTTTTGTACAATTAGTTATGATAGTTTAAAGTTCATGGCAGAAAATTAGTATGCCCAAAAAATTAGGTTAGTTAGGGTTTCGGTAACTTAGGTCATGTTAGGTTTAAGTTTAATGTATTTTCTTTGCATGCATGTAATGTGTTCGTAGATACCAAAGTTCGAAAGCCTATTCAAGCCATAAAACTCAAAAACACTTACATGAAAGCACATACAAAACTTGATCTTACATGAACAACCCCTAATCTACTCTTGCGATGCCTTTTTGAGTAAAATATTGTTTCTTATTCTTAGGGTTGTTTGTAGAGATGGATTGAGGGTTATTTTATGAGAGAATGGAAGAAGGTTTAAGAGATTTACTTACTTGTTTTGTTGTTCTAAAGGTTGAAGGAAGATGAGACTTGGCTTTAATGTGTTCCTCCTTGCTCCTTCTTCTTTCTTGTTCTCTTCTTTTCTCTCAAACTTGCATAAACTCTGAAGAACACTCAAGAACACACACACAATCTCTCCCTCACCGCTCTCAACCAAAATGTAGAGTAGGAATGGGGTGGTGTTTTGATTTTATTTATAGGGAAGAAGGGTATAGAGGACTTAATAATTAATATTACAAGAAAATTTAAAAATTTTAATTCATGATAGGTTGCATGGCGTGGCCATGGTCTTCTCAAGAAATTATTTTCAGAATATGGCTGCAAGGAATTTAGCTAGGGAAGGTTTTGGGAACAAAAATCCAACTTTGTATAAATTTTGGGGTTTAAATTATATTTTAGTACCATTTTGTACAAGAAAATGCATAAAATATTAATTTTATATACATTTTTGGTATCTTAACCTACTAAAACATGTTATATTATTGTGTTTATAACTAACTTAGTCTTCTCATGATTTATCATAATTTTTATAGCAACTAATTAAATAGATATAAACTTTTAATTTAATTTAAGTTAGTTTGATAAGAATTGACTTTTTGACTTATTTATTGTATAAAAATTTTAAATAATTATTTTTTTGCTTTTGTTAACCTATATTATAATATTATTATGTATATTACTTGTATAAAATGTCTTGGGTCATAATAATTCTTAATTTATACAATTTTTTCTCATTTTTAAGCTTAAAAAGGTAAAAAGTAACTTTTTGTGCACAAACCCCAAGGTGGCCAGCCATGCAAGGGTATTTTTGTTATTTTTATTGTTGTTTTGTCTTTTGTTATTTAATTATATCTAAATATCTAATTTTGAGTGTTCATGTGTTAAAACTTGTGTTTTTAAGACTTTTTGCTATACTATGGGCAAAATGGTCATTTTACTCTAATTATAAGAATTTTTGATTTTTAACTTTATATTTTATGTTATTACATAATTTAGGCTCTCACGAGACTTCTCTGAGTATTTGGCTTTTGCCTCTGAGTATTTGGTCCTTTTAAAGTTTTCGGGTCAAATTAGGGTTTTGGGTTGAGTTAGGGTTTCCATGTTTTTAGTAACCTAAGTTCTTGTCAACTAACCGTTGCTAATTCTAGGATTTGGATTGGATCGTTACACGGGTCGTTACAAATAGGGTTGTTTCAACTAAGGTCCGGACCGGGTTGATACAATCTACCCCCTTAAATAAATTTCGTCCCCGAAATTTCATGCGAAAGGTTGTGGATGGTTACTTTGCACCTCTTCTCTTCAAAGTTGTGTCCTTGTTTACTTGAGTCGTTCTTTATTAAGGGTGTGGAGAGGGTCGGGTGTATGTGTTCAGCACTGTGAGTAATGTTTATATTTTATTTTTATTTTTTTAACTTCTGAGTCCGATTATTACATAGTTTTCAAAGATCACATCGCATATCCGTGGCGCAAGAATTATTTGACTAGTGTTAACCTAAAAGCCTTTGTACTTCAAGTGTATCATTTCCTGGGATAATGCAACAAGTCTAACTAACGTATATCTTAGAGTTTGCGAATTCGGGTGTACCTCCGTTCATTAACGAATACTCATTTTTCTCTTATGAAAGCAAGTCTTTTGTCCACTAATTCTCTTGTTGGTCAAGCTATATAATCCTTCCCAAACCACCCGTTCCCTTTTGACGAATATTGTAGTCCCTTCCCCTAGGTAGCGGGAATTCAAACTTTCTATGTCCATACTTATTACAATTATAGCAGACTATTGAGTTTGTCTCTTGTAAATGGTGAACACTCCGCTCATTGCTCTCTGGTTGGTCAGGTTGCACCACTTTTTTCAAACCACTTGTTCCTTGCTGCAACAGATTTATTTGATCCTTGTAGCCCTTTCCTAGCTGATGATTATTGTAGTTTAATCCTGTTCGTAGTGGGCACTAAGGTCTTTTATGTCTGAGCTTTCGGCATCGATAACAGATTATTAATTTTGGTACCCTTTTTCCTGGTTGTTCCTTTTGGTCACCTTGAGAGTAAGGTTTCGAGCGCGTAATCTTCTTGTTATTTCATAGTGGTCCTCCTTGATTGTCTTCTTCAATTCTTATCGGGCAATGTGTCATCTTATGTTTTGGCTAGTTGCACTTATAACAAGCTCTTACTGTTATTTGTTGTTGCTTTGTGGCCTTGATTCAAACCTCTATTATTCGAGAAAAATTCTTCTTCTCAGGTGCTGAGATATTCTATACCCTTAGATCCGATAAGTACTATGATCCTTCCTGGGGTACCTTCCCTTGCAATCGATCCAAATTGACTACTAGATCTTGCAAGATTCATGCTAGGCTCAGGACGTCTACTTCCTCCTTGGTTCTATTTACTCTCACTGAGCTCTTGTGGTTCTGTCTTTGTTTCGTCATCTTTAGGAAAGAGAAAAGGAGAAATGGGTCATTGAACTATTCAATAAAGTTGGTTCTACTTATAAGGTGAAAACAAGACACTTAACCTCTTTATTAGTATGAAAAGTCTTATCCAATGAGATTCTATCGTTCTTCACAGTAGATTGTTAATGTAAGGCTACTATTCTAGGTTCTATATAAATTTCTATAATTGCATTATGGGTCTCACTTTATTAACTAGCAGAGATCTATTCCAACCAATCATTCCCTTTATATTTCTATTTCGTATATTGATAATCTCGTAGTATTATTTAAACAAAATCTCATACGGTTGCGAAAGCTAGCTCGGGAGCTGTTGTTGTAAGCAGACTTTGATCGAAGATAAGAGTTTCCTTCAATTTCCCTTATGCATTATCTTAATATGCCTTTAATGGTTTAGAATCGTGTGACCGGATTGCCCAGTCGAGATGTGGGTCTCGGTTGGGTATAATAGAGACTCATGTTGGTGCAGATGTCACAGATGTACTTTTTTCTTGTAGCTAATAGAAAGCGAGCGATCTTGGTGAGATTACCCATTGTAACTCGAATATTGTCGTGCTCCTAATGCAATTTTAACGATCCCGTTGACGAAGTCCGTAGTCATATGCTTTCATTCCTATTCCAGTCTCTTTCAAGTGTTGTACCGTTTCTCTTGGCTTCTATTACGTAGGGTTTGGATGTCTCTTCCATTGTCACTCTAGGGTAAAATGATCATGATAAAAGGTATGTTTGAGGTAAATATCGAGTCACGTAATCCATTGTGATTTGATGGTTAATTCTCCATTAGGCTCTTGATGCTCATGATTGTCGTAAAAAATTCTTCATTGAAGGTGGGGATGGCAGGATTCGAATTCTAACATTTTGGTAGAAAAAGCCGACTTGAATAATGAAATGTACAGATATTCTTCCTTTACTTGCATACTAAGGGTATCCTAAGATCAAGGTTGTCTCTTATTTTCCACTTCCCTGCTGTTGGTATGAATCCCTCGCTTCCCAGTTCATTAGATGTGTGGGTCTACTATGAACTAGTTTGGGAAAGTTAGAATTCTGTCACATGGTGGTGTTGTGAATCTCTTGGTGTGAAGCTGTTGTTCCTAATTGTAGCTTACTGATGGCATAACTCTATTTGTCGGGTCCCTTGCAAAGATGTAGTTAGTTGAATAAACCCTTACTTAACCATTCCTGCAGTTAGGGGTCTCGGTCTTCAAAATTTTTTTAAACGTGGACATTAATGGTACATTAAGTCGTAATGTTGAGGAAAGATTGCCCCATGATTCGAAGAGGTGTTAAGAGATTCCCGTGCATTTTCCTAGTCTTTCGTGAAAGCGCTAAAGTTTAATGAAGTAATATCCTGACGATCATCGTAACTCATAGACCTACAGGGCAAGATTTTGAAGATCGACGAGCAAAAACATGCGTGGAGTTTAATAAGGATAATCTCAATTGAAAGCGTTTATAGGGCGGTGAATGGGAAAGCGTTTAGCTGAGGATTTCCAATGGTATAAGCACGAGATGTAGCTGGGGTTAGAACATCTTGGGGTGGATTCCCAAATGATCTAAGATAGGTTGAATTAAGTCAAGGAGTCATAGTTAAAGCGATCACCGTTGACCTAGGTTGAGAGGTCTATTAAATCTTAGATGCATTGGAGAAAAGAGATCAGCAATTAATGAATATCACAAAGAGGATGTTCTCGGGACCAATCTGTGCAACATCAAACCTTGACAAAAGATATGTTTAAGAAACGGGTAGCCAAACTAGATATTTGCTCTGAAATTACGTCGATCTAACGTACTTTAATTCAAGCATCCAAGTCAACTCCCCATGTTGGGATTCCAAGAGTTCACAAAATTGCTTCAGTTGGATGTAGTATTGAAGTCAGGGGAAAACGAATGGTGGTAGAAGATCTTGGCAATATCGAATGTTTGGGACTAATGAATTGACACTGAGTTCTGCGAATAAAGAGTTAGTCCAAGGATGATGGCTTGCATTGAAGGACAATCAAATGTGAATACTAGTCATCATCTAGTCGTGGCTCAACAATGAAAACTCAAAGATAAGGGTATTTTTTAGGATGAATTTCCCGATAGGGTTACCAATGAGACTTGGGTGCAAAAAGATTACCTACGAATGATATTGGATAGTGTTACTGAGGACCAGTGTTATTAGAAGGGGAGATAAGCAAAAAGTTTTAACTGGGCGTAAAAGTTGATACAAGGGTTTGGGAGAAAAAACTCATAAGGGTGAAGTTGCGGGGTTTTAATGGTGGTTTTCGTAAAACTTAGGCTACTCTGAGTGCTTTATCATCCAGGGTTAGTCAACTTATCGGTGGTTTGATCGTGTATTTGCCGTCCTAAGAGAGTGTTGAGATTTGGGGGTTGTTTTCATTCTAAATTATTTTCATGTTTTGGGGTCTTGTGGAATTTAATTTGAGATTATGAGATAGCTTATGAAGAATTTAACAACGAACACTTGCATTTTATTCAATCATACAACCAGTACTAGATTTTCAAAGTTCATAGGACACACGTATAATACCCAATGAAGGAAATAAATAACGCCTAACACGCTAAGGCCTAGACAAACAGATGTTGGTAGAAGTAGTGAATAACTAAGTCATGCTCCTATGTTACCTTGCAGATACCGTAGCAGCGCCACTGCACTTCCATGTGCCAAAGGTCCTCTGGCCTTATGCGAGTCATGTTGATTATGGCAACTGGTAGCTCTAGATACATTTCTTGATTGTTAAAGTCAATTGCCGGGTTGTGCGGGTTGATGATCCCTCTCTTATCCCTTGGTTTCTGTTTCTGCATCCATCTTGCATCAATCTTGTCCCCTAATAGCTCTTTAAATCCCAGTGGTACCTTTAGATGGTAGGTGGTTTCATCACATCTCTCTAATACCCTCAATGGACCCATGTACCTCGAAAAGACTCGGGCTTTTTCCACTTCCATGTCCTTTTGGGGAATACTCTCGCATACACCCGTTCTCCAACACAATAGTTTTTGCGGTAATCTTGGCGGCTCCAGTAGATTGCCGTGTCCGTTGCTTCATCAACATTTGGTTCCAGTAGCGGTGCCTCTAGTGGATCATAGAAGAAAGTGATGGCTCGTTCTCGTTCTCGTCGTCGTCGTTCTCAAGTCTCTCCTCATCGTCTGCTTCGACGTTTGCCTCGTCCCCTACCTTATCTGGTTCTTTGTTTGCTCCTACTTCCTCGACCTTTTCTTCTTTCTGAACTGGAAACTCATCCGGAAACATCCATGATAACAAAAATACGTATACTTGGTCTTACTCTTCAGCGGGTTCTTCCTTGGGGTCTGAGTCTTCTGGTTCTAGTGCTGCCCATGGTTCCCCAGCCGGCTATACGTCAGATGCCATCCTAAAGAAAAAAAGATAGAGAGAATCCTAAGGTAAAGATTTTACGTTGTTAAAATTATATGTGATAAATTAATAGTACTGACATTCTATAGAGTTTTTACACTACAGAACTCGTAATCTCCTATCTCCCAAGGCCTGAAGGTTCACTAAACCTAGGCTCTAATACCAACTGTGACGCCCCGTCTTACGGGCACGTCAGGACATATATAACTATAATTAAGGGAGATATTATAGCCTTGCATTCATGATTACATATGATAAATCCTGTATCATTAAAGGTTCATAACTTGTTCAAAATATTTAATGATTACAGTCATTTAGAGAATTTAACAAAAGTTACAATATGCCCGTGAAAAGTGAACAAAAGAACAAAAAGAAAGAAAATATAATGTCTTCAAATGGCGTTGTTAGGATCGGCTGGCTCCTGCCACTCACCCCGTTCCTCAAAATCTTCTTCTCTTACAAGCCACCCTCCTCAAAAAATTCTTCTTCTTCACTTGTGGCACGAATGCCATGAGCTAAAGCCCAAAAGCAAATTCCCTAGACCTTCTAACAAACTCACAGCAAAATATCTTACAATACATATCGTATAACACCCAAAACAATTTTAGGCCAAAGAGGTAGACAAATTTGACATTTACAATAGGGTAAGCGTATATAAGAATAATTATGTGAGTGCATGATACAAATAAATGCAATACAAATGCTCAACCCGATATACACCCAGAACTATAACATGAATTCCACGCCGGAAATTGCAGAGTAGACTTGATGGGAATTTGATCATCGAACATATCCTCGCATCGTTGTAAAAGATAAATGCTTGCCTTGCCTACATGCCTCAGCCGTTTTACTCAATGACAATGGCGTAGGGGAGGGCCAACCAAAATTATCACCCTTATCCGGGTCAACTGATCTCACATTAAGGACCAGATGCTCGTTAGGCGTCAACCCAAAGTTTAATTAAAAAGGCTAGTGAAAAACCCATGGTGCCTACCCCCTTTTTATAATAAGCAATCTCCTAATTCTGTTTCAAAATTGGCAACCCGGGATGCCCTAGGTTCAAAACCACAGAAAGAATGATTTCCACATAACCGAACCCACAATGATAGGTACGAAAGGGACTCTGATAAACCAAGATGCAAGTGTAGGAATGCTTATGATGTACAATATGCTTCTTGTGTACAATTGATTATAGCATAACATCATGGTATAGCACAAGGTACAACTCATTAAAGCATAGAGTACAAGTATAATAAGCACAAGCTACTATTCATGCGACATAGAATCGAACTACCGACATGGATTCATTTCATCAAAGTTGTCATTTTCATACACCAATCATTCACAAAATTCATTTAAAGTCCATATATTTAAGTTCCACAATGTAACATGCCACTCATACACTTAGCCAAATTTTGGTGAGTGTTCAAGTATCAATTTTAAAATTATAACATCGTTTTAGGGCATCTAGAATTGGAGTTAAGTTCTGATTCTTGAACACCAATTAAACAAAAATATTTTCTACAACTTTCATGTTTAACACTAAGGTCAGATCCTTAGAAAAAAAGGTCATTTGTTTTAATTAAGGAAAAATCATTCAGCACTTTACAGAAAAAGTGCAAACATTGGACCTCTGTTGGCCTCAATTTTGGGGCATCCAATCTGGGGCTGTGGGTCTGAAGGTTGGGGATATTTTAATTCAAGGTGTCCCCTATAAGTTTTATGTTTTGTACTAAGACTAGTTGTTTCGAACAAATTGATAATTTTTGCTAATTTATAAAATGGGTTCAGTGAGCATAAAAAGGTTCAACAGAACCGATTTTCGACAGAGAAGGCATAAGGCCTTTGGGGGACTATCCAAGGGTTATTGGGCTGAGTTTTGCTTAGTATCTATTTTAATATGTTAGCTAAATTTTTCATCAAAACTACTTTTGGATGTGGCGGTTAAAAACTTAGGTTTTTTATCCCACAAATATATGTGACAGAGAGCTCTGTAAGCCACTAAATCACAATAGTGACTTTATGAAGGGTTTTGACCTAACAAGACTTCATATTTTTTGCTCCTTTTTGGTGGATAGTAATATAAATGTGTAATCTACAAGTTTTATGTTTTGAACTAAGATCGGTTCTCTTTCTAACCTAGGGGTTTTATGTCTACAACTCAGAGTGGTCAAAATCTGACACTCTTTGGTAAAAATGGTATATTTGGAGTTATACCCAGTTAAATCACTTCAAACCAATTTTTTTATGAAAGATAACTTAAAAATATAGGTCTGGACATAAATATCACATTTAGATCATTTTTCTACAATTAGTTATGGTAGTTTAAAGTTTGTGACAAAAAGTTAGTATGCCCAGAAAATCATGTTATTTATGATTTCGGTAACTTAGCTCATGTTATATTTAAGTTTAATGTATTTTCATTGCATGCATGTAATGTGTTCATAGATACCGAATTTCCAGAGTCTATTCAAGCCATAAAACTCAAAAACACTTACATGCAAGCACATACAACACTTGATCATACCAAATTTTCACGGTTACTTGATTTAACTTTCGATAGTCAATATATAACCTCAAGGATCCATCCTTCTTTTTAGCAAATAAGGCTGGAGCTCCCTATGGCGACGTACTCGAACTTACAAACCCCTTATCATGCAACTCCTGAAGCTGTACCTTGAGTTCCCGTAACTCAGCCGGTGCAAAGCGATAAGATAGCATCGAAATAGGAGCAGCTCTTAAAATGAGATCGATAGAAAACTCTACCTTCTGACTCGGTGGCAACTTAAATAGATTGTCAGGAATGACATCTAGATTATCAAAAACCACAGGGGGAAATTCTCTTCGAACCCTAATTGCCTCATCCAACATGAGAGCGAAAAAGAGGAAACCCAGGTTTCCTCGGTTCTGAACAACTCCGGGTATGAACACCAAACCCTCATTCCGATCGCCCATGAATCAAAAGAAATCACACTCAAGCCTACAAATCGAAACCCTCCATCGATCCCAATTGATGTAGGCACGATAGATGGTTAGCCAATCCATCCCTAGGATAATGTCAAATAGGGTCAGGTCGAGAATGATAAAATCAAACTTTAGACAGGGGCAGTGACCTCTAACTCACAGGACCTACAAACCCGTCCCAACATCATGTTCCCATCGACTGGGGTTTCTACACACAACGCATTACCCAACGAGTCTATATCCAACCCTAAAGCAGATGCAAAAACAAAGTAAATAAAAGAATACGATGCTCCCATGATATGTACACTAAAAGAGTACTTCTGATCTCCGTGGTAGTAGCTACATCATCAGGCACGACTGGTGCCTTGGAGGAACTAGGATTTGTATTGGCATACATTTGGCCTTGTGGTGCTCTAGTCTGTCCACAAGACTATCGACTTCCGTACTGACTGAGCTAAGGTACCTCCATCTGTCACCCTAAAAGTTTGTACTGCTGGCTGTGCAGCTGGTAAATCTGTCGACCTCGTGCAAGCTGAACAACTGGTGCACCTGTTGTGCTCGGTACACTACCTCCTTAAGGGAAGTTCCAACGAATGTGCCCAGGCTGGCCACACCCATAAAAAATTGACAGCTCCCTCCCCTGCGACTGAACCGATATTAGACCTTAGGACTGCCTCGGCTATAAGCAATCTGTCGGACGATGCCTTGGTTACCTACACTAGAAGTAGATGAGCTCCCTCTACTCTGGCCTCCCAGATGAGGCCACCAAAGGTGCTGGTGCAGAGAACTACTGCCGTGACCCAGATGGATGAGAACTAGGGCCAAAGAACCTCTACCTCTTGTTGGAGCGCCCACCTAACTGTGCCTCTACTCCACCCTGCGGTGCCCCGACCTCCCTGGGTCTTTGAGTTTCATTCAAAATATTCTCAATCACAGCTGCCAACTCTACCAACTCTGTAAAAACACGCAGCCTCAATCCTACCACCCACTCTTTGATCGTAAGCCTCAAACCCCTCTCAAACTTCCTCAAACGTAGCTCGTCAATAGCCACCAATTCCTATGATAAGCGGAACAAGCTGGCCTCATACTGCATGAAACTCATCATCGCCTGAGCGAGGGAATAGAACTCCTCTCTATATATGTCCTTTGAGGATGCGAGAAAGTATTTTTCCAGAAATACTTTCGTAAAAGCTGCCCACGTGTCCTCCACAGTATTCTTGGCATATTTTCACCACTCATGGGTGTCACCTCTTAGTTGGAATGCAACAAAAGTAACCCTCAAATCTTTCTCAACTATCTACAGTGTATCCAGAGTTTGGGTCATAAGCTCCAACCATTCTATAGCTACCGTGGGATTGGGATCTCCAGCAAAGGTAGGAGAGTCTAGACATCGAAACTCTCGCATCGCAACAGTAGCCCACAGCTCAGGCACTCTCTCTCTCTCCCTAGCAGCCTCAGCTAGCTGACGGATGGAGCCTACCATCTCACGTACCAACTCTATCCCATCTATCCATCCTTATGGAGCATTTGCATCCTCAACATCAAGGATTGGCATATCCCCCTGGCCCAAACCATGACCACGGCCTCGACCTCTCCGCACGGACATAACTTCTATATGAAAGGAATATAGAACGTAGATTTCGCACATCGGGTTTTCACAAACATCAACTATATAACTATGCTAACATCTAACCATTTAAGATCATGTAAACATATCTCACATACCGAGGAGAACCAACAAGAGTGACGTGCCAATTTGGGTAACCTACTTGGATTCCTTGCTAGAAAACATGTCGGCCAAACGGATTTCTAACTTGGCTTCCAAGTTTGTCAATCCAAATGCCCAGAAGCAAAACCAATCAATCCAAAGGTCCAACCTCCATGCTCACGTATACACGGTATTCACATATTCAACATGTTATCACACTAATATTATAAAAGCATCTAAACACACGCAATAATCCTCGCAGGGTGATGGCGCCCCCTCTTCCCACGGCTCTTAGGTATTCGAACCCAGAGTTCTGATACCAAGTTGTAATGCCCCAATTTCCAATGAT
>JAOTRH010086959.1:12500-16795 GCA_034768845.1 Heliamphora exappendiculata | reverse complement strand
AATTAAATGAGTTTTAAAAATATAATAATTTATTTTTTTACTAAAAATAAAAATAAAAATAAAAAGATAAAAAAAATAAATTAATAAATTAAATTTTATGTTTTTATTTTACTTATTTTTGTATTTAGTAATTTTTTATTTTTTATTATAAATTTTTAAATAAAATTTTATAATTAAAAAAATAAAAAAATAAAAAAAAACAGTAAAAACACTGTTTCAACAGTGAAAAACACAGTTGAAACAGTATTTTCCGTTAACGAAAAGTTAATTGGACCAAAGTGTTACAATTTTAAAAAAGTAAGAGATGCAGTGATATTTTAAATAATAGAGAGAGTGACAGTGATATAACCCTTAAATATAGGGGTGTAAGTGTAATTTACCCTAAAAAATAATATAACTTTTCTTTTTGTTATTATTTTATATTTCTTTACATCTATAAATTGAAAATTTTCAATTTTATAATATAAAATTTTTGTTGTGACGTTTGTATAAGTATCAAAAATCTAACCATTGAAATGAAATATTCTCGATCTTCCATCTCGAGTTTCCATTTTGTTCTCTCTCCTTCTTCATATTTTTTTTCCTAAAAAAATAAATAAAATTTTTTTATTTTTATTACTTCTCCTTTTACTAATGCAGTGAAAAATAATATAATTTTTACTTTTGTTATTTTTTATTTTTAAACTCTATAAATTAAAAAACTAATAAATTATAGTTTTTACTTTTGTTATTGTTTTATATTTTTTTACATCTATAAATTAAAAAACTTATAAAATTATATTTTTAATAAAATTATATTTAAAAAAATATCCATTCTTATTTCTTAATGAAATTTTGTATTTACCTCAATCAACGTTATTTTAAAATGTACGAGATGGCAAAATCACATAAATTACAATATTTAACATAAATTACTACTATAACCCCTATATATATTATAATTAAAGGAAACACCTAATTTAGTGTAACTTTAAAATTGAAACCAACTCAATTTTCCTACTTTTCAACAAAATTCCAAAAAAACTAAATAAATTACAATATTTAACATATTAATCCTCGCAAACCTTGACAAGCTGGTGAACTAATTTATACCGAATAACGGTCATAGTGCCCTGTATGAGGAATAAAAACTCTTCTTTGAAGATGTCCCATGAAGACTCTAAAAAATATTTGTTTAGGAATACGACTGTAAACGCAGCCCATGTATCCTCTATCGTGATCCTCGTAAACTTCCACCACTTATTTACGTCACCCAGAAGTTGAAACGTCGCAAAACTTACCTTCAAATCATCTTCCACTATCTGTAACGTAGCCATAATCCTCGTTACCACTGCCAACCATTTCGTCACTACTTTCAGGTCGGGCTCACCTACAAATGTTGGAGGGTTTAACCTCTGAAATTCACTCACCATAGCAGTTGCCCTGGGCTCGAGGTTCCTAGCTCCTCCTCGTGCAGCCTTAGCTATTGCCCGCATTGTATTCAACATTTCAAGTATAACACCTGCGTCACCAACTGTTCCTGTACAGCATTGGCATCCCCTTTTCCAGGAACCTACGCTTCTACGCACTCTCGGCCGCGACTGCAGCCTCTGCCCATACCTTGTCTGAATAACATCTCTATATAAAAGAAACGGAGATCGTCAATACACAATTCAAAATTATATCATCCCCTCTTCTGTATAAACCAACATTAAACATTTTAATCATGTTCTATCAACACCATACCAATCACATAACCACATATCGAGGAAGAATTTTAGGAATGAAATACCAATCCAGGTAACTAGTCTAGATTTCTCATAGAAAGAACGCCAGTCAAATACTTTTCTATTTTGAACTCCAAAATAATTGACTGAACTCCCAAAGGCAAGTTATGTCACCCCAACACTCAACCTTCACGTTCGCATTAACACGTAGCGCACACACAATTACTTCATTTGCAAATCCATGCAAGCACACAAAAATGTCGTGTAGTGCTACTCATACCAACAAATAATTCATGTGATAAAGCCATCACTACCCACAGATCTATGGTATTCGAATCTAGAGGTCTGATACTATTCTGTCACGCTCCCAAACTCAGGGCACGCGAACTAGCAAATGCACCATTTTGAGTTTCAAACTCCCAATTCAATCTATATTGTACAAACTGAAAATAAGCATAATCAAACTAGTTTCCAAGCAACTTTTCCTCATAAATTTCAACCCAGAACATTCATTCAAATCAAATACGCTTGATCCAATGTTCAAGATAATTACATTCATCCAAACGAAATCATCTTCTTCTTAAAATTTCAAAACACAAAACTTGGAAACCACTACTAGAAATGTAAACATTTATACATGATTCTTCACATTCCTCCAAGTTTTTCCCAACATCTATACATTTTACAAAAATATTTACATATTCCAAACACAAAACAAAAGTTTCTTTTCTTCATTCTTCAAAGTCTACCAAAACCAATTATGCATTTACGCCTTTTCCTTTTCATTTGGACCTGTAAAACATTTAATCCACAAACATGAGCCGAAACTCGTAAGATAAAGAATAACAACGGTGCAATGCATGATGAGCATACCATTATACAACAACATTCTATTCTTTCATAATCGAACTATAACTCTCACACACACCTCATTAGGTTTTAGAGGGAAAATTCGTCCATTCTCATGTCATTATTTTGACATAATGAACTTATTTTTAATACATCATTTCCATGTATAGCAATTATATACCACATACCATTATCCAAGTTCATTCATTTAATCCGCATTCTCATTACATTATTCCCATATCTCAATTAATTAATTACTCAAAACCCGAACCGACACAACAACAACAACAATTGTTGTTTAACCAGAGCTCTTACGGGGGCTAACTCGATGGTAACGGCATCCAATTTGCGTAAGTCTTTTGGTCTTTCACCGTGAGCTCCCAAGCTTCAAAGTCAACCAAAATCACCACCCTAGGGTTTCGGCCCTCTTGGATTTTCACTCCTCGATGGATCAAATTGATTGTTTTTGATAGATAGCTCTTGATCCTCTTCTTGTAGTCTCCAATTTGTTACCTAGCTTCACCAGTTTTTTAGAGAGAATGGTTTGATCAATTCTCCATGAAGGAGAAGAAAATGCAACAAGAGAATAGGAAGAAACAAGATGGCGTCGATGGTGGGTGGGATTGGAGACCTCAATGGTTTTGATTTAATCCCTTCTCTAGGTTCTAAAGAGTTCATCACTTAGGCTTTGTATGAGAATTGAGATCTTTTACTTGTTTTTACACTTAATCCCCTCCACAACTACAAGTTAAACTTACATTTTAAATTATATAAATTAGAATTTTGTCATGCCACAGGATTAATCACAGCTTAATACCCCGATGTCACAACACACCAATCGCACACAACGTGTTATATTATCATCCAAGATCACTTTGGGCAATTCAAATATATCAAAATAAATTAACCAAAAAAATAAAATAAAAACGTACCGAGTCTCCATAGCACATTAAGCAAATAGAAAGGCATTGAGAGTTAGTCGGGTAAGTGTTAGTTAGAGTTTGTAAAAATAGTTAGCCTTGGGCTCCAAGTCTTGATGGTAGTATTAATATGTCATTGTATTCAGAAAATAGAGTAAGAGTGAAAGAAAACATAGCATCGCATTGAACATTTTTCTTCACTAACAGTTACTGTAACTTTCATCTTCCTCATCTTCTTTTACATTTCTTCAAAGATCCTTGAGAAGCATACATGGCATTACGTAACTGATTCTCAATCCGCTTCATAGCAGCGGCGAGAAGAATCTCATTGCGAGTTCGGCGGGCGGCTATTGGAAGCGGCGGCCCTAGAGCCAAATTCAAGCAACTCTTTGCTAGTGTCATCCTTGTGAACTCACTTCTATGAAGCACAAGCAATCTTTCTTATCGCCTGTCGCTGTGTCAATTGCTTCTATCAGCTCTTCCTCGCAGCGCACCTGCACCAGTTAGTGAATTCAACACAAAATTATCTCTCACGATCAAAATTACAGTCCGTTTGAAAACTTAGGAGAGAAAATAACTTTTAAGTTATAGTCAAAAAAAGAAGAAAAATGATTATATTTTCTCTCCATCTTGGCAAATATACTGTTAATAATTTTTAACTTCTTACTGCTAGTTTTAGTTATAAGCTATAAGTTTGTCCAAATACTTACAACTTCTGCTACAATTTATAACTATTTTTTCTTTTATTTCAGCTACAAGTTATAATTTTTACCAACTATTCACAACTTTTATTATAAGGTACAATCTATAAGTTACTAGT
>JAOTRH010086959.1:0-7500 GCA_034768845.1 Heliamphora exappendiculata | reverse complement strand
TTAAACACTCATAATTTTTGCTATAAATTACAATCACTTTTTTTTCTATTTCAGCTACAAGTTACAATATTTACTAAATACTCACAATTTCTGTTACAATCTACAATTTTTAAGTTATTAGTTTTAGCAATGCCACACTATCTATATAACGACCCGGTTCGGACCCTAATTGTAGCAGCCTGATTGATAATGACCCTTGTAAATACCCAGCCTAAACCCTAAATATTAGTGATAAATAGCCCACAATGTCATAGAACATGGAAGAGGTTCGAAACTCTAATTTAACTCGAAAATCATAAGTTCGATCCAGAAATCCTAAAAAGTCCAAAACTCAAACAATAAAACCTTAACACCCGGAGAATCTATCAACAATCTAAATCAAGTAATTATCATGAAATAAAGAATTAATAATAAAAAATCTTCATAATTAGGGTAAAATGATCGTTTTACCCCTAATACAGAAAAAAGTCTTAAAAATCTAAATTTTAACACATGGACACCATAAATCAAGAATTTAAGTACAATTAAGTAGCAAAAGATAAAACAACAACAAAAATAATAAAAATACCCCTTAGTGGCTAGCTACCGTGGAAAATGTGCTAAAAAGTAATTTTTTGCTTTTTTTAAGCTTAAAAATGATGAAAGTGTCAAATCGAGTATTATAATAATTCAAGACTAATTGAACAAGTAGTATACATAACAACACAGTATTATAGGTTAACAAAAGCAAACAAATTATTATTGAAATTCATTCACACTAAAATAAGTCAAAAGGCCATATTTTGTCAAATCAACTTAATTTGACTTAAAAGACTACATCTATTTAATCAATTACTATAAAAATTATGATAATTTTTGAAAATACTAAAATTATCATAAACATACTAAAATAATAAGTTTTAGTAGAAAAAAACACCAAAAATATATATCAAATTAACTTTTAAAGTATTTTCTTGCACAAAAAGACACGCAAACCAAGGTAAAATCCCATGATTGATGTGAGATCAGGTTTTTGTCTCCCAAACTGAACCTAGGTAACTTTCCACGTGCCAAAATTTGAAATATATTTCTCAAAAGTTACACCAAGTCACATCCACTCATGTGAAATGAGAAAAAAAAGGACTTAAATGAAATTATGATGTTTCCTAAGCCTTTTTCCAATAAAACCAAGCCAAACCCCACCTCAATTCTTCTCATTTTCGTCCAAGAGTGTGAGGGTTCAGAATTTTCATTGTTCTTGAGAGTTCATGTGAGTTTGAGAAAGAAAAAAGAGAAGAAAGAAGAAAAGTTCCAAGAAAAAAGTTTTTAAAAATCAAAGAGTGTTCTCTAAAACTAAGTCCTTCTATCCTATCACCCTTTGAGCCTCCAAACAAGTAAGTAAAATCTTTAAATCTTATGTCTAATATCATTCAAAATATCTCTCAATTCATCTCTTTAAACACTTTAAAAATCAAGAACCGAAAACAAACCGATGTAGTTGAGAAATATGGGCTATTGTATTCTTGAATGATATTAGATGTGATTGTGTATTATTTTATTTTATTTTGAGTTTCATGACTTAAAAGTATTCTAGAACCTTGATATTCATGTCTAAAACACAAACATGCAAAGAAATGGGACAAAACCTTGACATATCATAAGTAAGAAACTTGAAAATATAAAGACCTGATTTTTGAGAACTTGAATATTTCTGCCCTGGTTTTTAGAACTCCATAAATCAACGTAGAAAATTGATCTAAGCATGTTCTTTATGTCCAGATTATATTTTTGTGTTATCTTTCATTCAACGTTGATTTCAACTCATTTGAGTAAGTTAAACTTGAGATATTGTAATTCTACCAAAGTGTGTCGTTTTTCGACCAGTCAACAATACCGACCTAAAACTCCTAGCGTACAATGAGGTCCAAGTTTTGATCAAAACATAAAAGTTATATATAACATGTATATCTAACTACCCACCAAAAATGAGCACAAAATATTGAGTTTTGATCGGTCAAAATCCTGTTGAAACTCTCTGTTGTGGTTCAGCCATTAAAGAATACTTCTATCACATATTTTTGTATGGCCAAAGGCCCCTATTTTAAGTGACCTACTCCAAAAGTGATCTACATGAATATTGTAGGTAATATATTGAACTACTTTTTACGTAAAAATCAGACCCAGATGCCTTAGAAAAGTCCCTCAAACCTATTTCAAACTCTCTGTCCAAAACTAATTCTACTAAGAGTTTGGCAGCTGACAGAACGCATTTTACAAAATGGCTTATATCTTTAACTTATTTCAAACAACGACCCCTAGCACCCTTCATGACACTTATAGGGGACATGTTTTTGGGACTTGATTTGATGCCCTAAAATCGAAATCAACATATGCGTATTTTCGATAAAATTTTGAAAAAAGCACTTAACCATTTTTGCTTAGAATGTTTTATTCACCCATTTGCCTTAAGTTATGGCCTTAGTGTTAAAAATAAAGTTGTAAAAAATATTTCATCAAAATGGTGATCAAAAATCAGAACTTAACTCAAAATTTAGGTACCCCAAAATACTGTTGTTCTTTTTAAATTGACACTTGAATAATTATCCATAAAGTATTAAGTGTGTAGTGACATATTTTATTGTGGGACTTGAAGTATATATTTTTATTGATTCAAATTGGATTATTAATGCTTTAGAGTGATTATATAATGATTAAAATTGATGCTATAAAGTTTAAATCATATCTTGAGAATAGTGACTTATGTTTCATGTGCTTGTATTTAGTATTTTAATAAGTTGTACCTTATGCTATGTTGGGTTGAACAATTTGCCATACTTAGTTGCATATCATGTCATTGTTAGTTGTACTTGAGAATATAAGTTATTATACCATGAGTATTGTGATTGTGGCACTGAAAACATCTCGTGGGTTATCCTTTGTATATTTTTTAATTGTATCTTAATATGGTTGATGTGGGGGAATGCAGACCTTTATATCTCGATTAGTGAGTCCTAGTTGATGGGGGTGTTGACAATGAACCATATACGTTGTGAGCCGTGTTATGTTCTGAGCCGTGTTATGTTCTGAGCTGAACCACCACTATAAGCCGTGGTGATCGGGAACACTGACGTACGGGAATGTAATGATGTCATTCAAATTATTGTATTAGATATGTTGACAATGGGCCATATACGTCATGAGCCGTGTTACGTCCTGAGCCGTATCACGTCTTGAGCCGAACTGCCGCTATAAGTCGCCGTGATTAGGAACGCTGACGTACAAAAACCTAACGTACAGGAACGTAATTGTGCCATTCGAATTATTATGTTGGGTATGAATGACTTTGGGTCATCTACGTTCTGAGCCATATTACGTCATGAGCCGTGCCATGTCTTGAGCCTAACGCCCGCTATATGCCGCTGTGATTGGGAACGTTGGTGTATAGGAGTCTAATGTACAGGAACGTAATGGTACCACTCGGAATTTGATTGGTTGACTTATAATCTTGTTGGGCAAATGCACTTTTCCATACACGGCATCTCATACGCATATTTATTAACTTATCTGCTATCCTATCATAAATTTGTCTATCTTTTTGACTTTAAAACGTGCTTAGGTGTTACTTGGTATGCATTGTGGTAAATTTTGTGCCATGATATTGGTTAGAAGGTTTAGAGTGTTTTTCTACTGAGTTTTGGCTCATGAAATTCGTGCCACAGGTGAGAAAGATGAACTCTTTGAGAAAGTCACACCTGAAGGAAAAAGAGAATTCGAAGAATAAGGTGAGTAGAAAGAGCCAACCGACCCCAACAATACAAGTTGAAGAATTTAAAGTTCACCCCTTGTTTCTTTTTGATCAATTTTTTTGTGCTTATTGTAATTTTTTTGTAAATCTTTTGCGAAACTGTAATCACTATGTACAACAATTCAAAACTCTTAAAGATATAACATTTATGATATGTAAATATAAATGAATGCATTGATAGAATATCCCTTTATCTATATTTATATATGTCCCGATGTGCCGAGAAAATGGGACGTCACACTATGTTAATAAAATATTACTGTATTTAAATTATTAGTATATGAAGTCTTATGAATTGAATTAAGTTATTAATATAGTGTTCCTTGTATTAAAGAATGTTTAATTGAGAATGAAATAATTTAAAAATAAATAATACATTATGGGTGTTTGGCAAAGTTTTTTAATATAACTTTTAACTTCTTGCTATTAATTTTAGTTATAAATTACAATATATTCTAAATACTCACATGTGGTGTTTGACAAAATTATTGCTAATTGTTTATAAATTGTAACTTATAGATTGTAATTTTTAATAGAAGTTATGAGTATTTGGTAAATATTGTAATTTGTAAATGAAATAGAAAAAAAAATAGTTGTAAGTTGTAACAGAAACTGTAAGTATTTAAAAGAACTTGTAACTTATAGTTAAAATTAATAACAGAAAATTAAAATGTATTAACAGTAACATTCTTAAACACCCTCACAACTTCTGATATGAGCTACAACTATTTTTTTTATTTTAATTACAAATTATAATCATTAGCAAATGTTTACAACTTCTGTTACATGCTACAATATATAAGTTACTAATTTTAATAATATCAAATATCACTATTATTTAATTTAATATAATTTTAATAAAATTATTATAAAATTGCAAGTGAAATAGTAATTAGTCTCAAGATAATAGAAACTTATAGTAATAAGGAAGCATTATTTGATAGTTCATTTTTCTTCTAAAATCGAAAAATTAATTAAAAAATTATATAAAATTATTCTAGTATAATTCAACCTCACTCCTTTTAACGCTCAAATAAACAAGGCAATGGCTTTTTTTTTGGAATAATTGCTTATTTATTTATTTTTGTCTTTGATCAATTTTTTCATCATTGTCAAATATTATACTTTTGACTCCTCACATCAAAATAAACAGAATGGTAAAAAAAAATTAATCATAACATAAAAACAATCCAAAAAATATAAAAATAAGTCAAAATAAACTAATAAACCAATATAAGTTGCATAAGTTGCATTACTTCCCCAGTTATAGTTCTACTCTGATTCGTTACTTAAGTTTTTTTATTTTTTTTATTTTTTTATTAAAAATATATATAAAAAATTAACTTGATTCATTTAGTGAGAAAGTAAAAAAATAAAAAAATCAAATCAAGATACTAATTACTAAAATATTTTAATCAAACTTTTACTACTTTTAAAATAAAATAATATTCGGCATTCATAACTTATTTATTATGTCACGACCCATTGTAATATATGGCGTCCGTGACCGACCAGTGAGTTAAAATTCACTAAATGTCGATTTTCTTCACTTTTCACATTCTCATTTTAAATCTTTTCGACTAAATTTTTTTTTCTTTTTAAAAATAAAGTATTTGTTGAAAGAATACTCCCAGAGCAACTAATAAAATTAAAATGCAACAATACTAAAATGTAGTTCCAAGTACTTATTACAAAATTTTGAATTGCAGCATTGACAAAAATAAAAAAAATAAACATAAATTAAAACTCCTTATTCCAGTAACTGGCTTCTTCATATAGTCATGCATCACCTGAAATGTTTCGACATTCATTAGCACAGTTAGTATAAATTCATTGATATGAACTCTTAATTAATGTAAATGTTTCAACGTTGGAACTCTTATTCTAGCAGATGTCCTCACATTTTATACGGTAGATATGATCATTTTTTATAGTCACCTGGCCGTAGCCCCAACCCCTATTACCTCGTCTCGCTGGTACGTTTATCGTCCCCAAACAGTCAGAACGTCGTTTAACTCATCATTCTTTCATGCATTATTTTTATTCGTTTTCATTTTTCACTATACTTTTTCATTTTCATCATTTATTTTTATTTTTTAACAATACAGTATATTAAGTATTCACGTGAAATAAAAAACTAGTTCAGATATCAGAGACTCACCTAATTTAGCAGAATTTATTCTCAATTATCGCAGAATTCCAAATCTAGAAAACAAGCATGTTAAAATTATAATTAGATAATATTTCACATTTTCTTATTAATTCTATTCTCCTTTTAAAGTATTTTATAAAAACTTAAATTATTAAAAATCACTAAAGATGCACCAAAAACTTTAATTTTTTTATTTCATAAAACAAGTTAAAAAATATTAATTTTGGATTTATAAAATATTCTATTTTTATAATATAGACAATCACATGCACACTTTTTATTAAAATATTTTTATCTTTTAAAATAACTATTTTAGATAGGATTTTTTTTTTTATAGAGCATTGATTAACAAAGTATATATAGTTTACTTTCTTTTTCATAACTTTAACAAAATCTAACTGTATCATTATTATTATTTTTATTAGTAGTAGTTTTTTATAACTTTATTTATATCTATATCAGAATTTTAAAGTTTATAAAAAAAGTCATTAAAATCATTAATGATATACCCAAAAGTTTAATTCTCTTTATTTCTTAAAACATGTAAAAATAGTAATTCTAGCTTTCATAAAACTAGATAAATTCATAATACGTAAGAATACATAAATTTTAAATAAAAACTCTTTTAACTTTGTTATTGCATTTTGTCTTTTAAAAATATTTTTTTTTTATAAAATAATTTTTTTCTTTTATTAGCTTTAGCTAAGATAAAATTTTAGTTTATTAAATTAAAACCATAACAAAATATTTGTTTCATTTAAAATATTTAGGCTTAGTAACTTTAGAATTTATTTGGCATAAAAATATACTTAATATTAAACTTTTTAGTTCTATCTATTTACTATTTTTATTTTTTATTTTTTAAAATTAAAATTAAATAAAATAAAACATAATAAGCAATTAATTAAACCAAACAGTCCCTAACAAAAATTGATTGACATCACAGAACATCAACAGTGGCCATGTGCCGGACTCCGACTTGGTTTTTTGACTTAACTTTTGGACGCATCTTCGGATAATTTTGACGTCGGTTTTAATAGTTGTTTCTGAATACGCGTAGATAGTTATGAGATGAATCTAACAATACTTACGGTGGTTGAATTAAAAGTACGGTTAACGGCTATCATGGTTCAAAATTGGCCTAAAAAAACTGTTTTTTATACATATAATCATAAAATATAAATTTTTGATTCGGGTTTGCCAGAAAAGTTTTCTGACGATCGACACCGTTCACTAGCGGCGTTAGGTCATCAAAAGGTTAGATCCAAAGTTATCACAATGACAGTGGCAGTAGGTGATATCAGAAACAGTGTGCAATAATAATATAAAATTTTTGCTTATAAAAATTGTGGGACGAAACGAGGGTATGCGGGGTTTTCGAGGGTGCCAGAGGCACCGGTGGTGGTCGCTGGTGGCCTCCCGCGGTGCTGGTGGTGTCTGGTCCATAGAATATATATATATATATATATATATATATATATATATCTATCGGGGAGAGAGAGAGAGAGACAAAAAAAACTAACCGAGGGAGAGAAGGACGGTGGTGGCTGGCATCGGGGTCACC
>JAOTRH010086938.1:0-16797 GCA_034768845.1 Heliamphora exappendiculata | reverse complement strand
AAAATAAAATTAAATACTAAAAATATGATTTTCAGTATACCAACCCTAACAATCTCCCACTTATACTCAAAACCATGTTGTTGTACATCTGACTCCCATGCCCTCTATATGACTATCAAAAGTCTTAACCGGTAAGCTCTTTGTAAAAGAATTTACAAGGTTGTCTCCTGATGTAATCTTGGTCACAGTAGCATCACCTCTCTGTACAATTTCTTGTATCAGGTGATACTTACGCTCAATGTACTTGCCTTTCTTATGGACCCTTGGCTCCTTTGTGCAACCGCTCCACTATTGTCACAGTAAAGTGTAATAGCTGACTGAACAGAAGGTACCACCTCTAGATCCATTAGAAAGTTCTTGAGCCAAGCAGCCTCCTTGGCTGCTTCAGAAGCTGCCACGTACTCGACCTCCATGGTGGAACCAGCAATGCAAGACTGTTTGATACTCCTCCAACTTATAGCTCCACCTCCTAAGGTAAACACATATCCTGAGATAGACTTATGGGAATTCCTATCAGACTAGAAATCTGAGTCTGTATACCCCAAAGATACTAGACTGTTTGCATGGTAAACTAACATATAATCTTTAGATATTTTTAGGTACTTGATTATATTCTTTACTGCAGTCCAATACTGCTGCCCTGGGTTAGACTGATATCTGCTAACCATGCCAACGACAAAGCAGATATCGGGTTTAGTGCAAAGTATAGCATACATGAGACTTCCTACTGCTGAAGCATCAGGAACTGTCTTCATCTTCTCTATCTCATAAGGTGTCTTAGGACACTAATCCTTGGATATAGTGATTCCATGCCTGAAAGGGAGAAACCCTTTCTTAGAATCCTACATGCTAAAACGAGTAAGGATATTATCGATATACTTTGCTTGTGATAAGCCCAACATCATTTGTTTCCGATCTCGCACAAGCTTGATCCCAAGGGTGTGATTAGCTTCTCCCAAGTCCTTCATATCGAACTGCCCAGATAACCCTACTTTAACCGTAGATAATGTCCCCACATCATTTCTAATAAGCAAAATATCGTCTACATAAAGTACTAGGAAGATCATCACGCTTCTGTCATGCTACTTGTACACACAAGACTCATCCGGACTTTGATCAAAACCATAAGACTTTATAGCTTGATCAAACTGAGTATTCCAAGACCTCGATGCCTGCTTAAGTCCATAAATGGATCTCTTAAGCTTACACAACATGTGTTCCTGACCCTTTGCAATGAATCCGTCAAGTTGTATCATATAGATACACTCGTCAAGACTTCCGTTAAGAAAAACTATCTTGACATCCATTTGCTAGATTTCGTAATCAAAATAAGCGGCAATGGATAAGAGAATCCGGATAGACCTAAGCATAGCTACCGGCGAAAAAATTTTCTCATAATCGATCCCTTCTTTTTGAGTGAATCCTTTAGAAACAAGCCTAACTTTGAAGGTTTCAACCTTCCCGTCTACTCCTTTCTTCATTTTGTAGATCCACTTGCATCCAATTGATTTTATCCCTTTGGGTGGTTCTACAAGTTTTCAGACCTGATTGAAATACATATATTTCATCTCTGAATTCATAGCCATTTGCTAATGATTTGCATCTTTGTCTTGTAGTGCTTCATTGTAGTTACAAGGCTCGATATCCAGTTCTGCCGGGATCCTGTCAAAAGACTCTCCCAAGAACATATACCGGTCAGGTTGATGAACAATCCTCCCACTACGACGAGGCACTACCTGTGTCTGTGTACTAGCAGTAACATGCTGTACATAATCTGAACTCTGTGCATCAGTACCCTGTTCTTGATTTGCACTTGTCCCGATAATTCTCTCACTACAACGAGATAATGGAATATCAGTGACTAGTATTTTCTCTTATGTTCTACTGGCATTTTCTCTTAGTTCTTCTAGAACAATTTTTCTATTAGGCTTGTGGTCCATAATATAATCATCTTCTAAGAATCGAGCATTGGTGCTAACAATGACCTTTTGATCCTTAAGATTATAAAATAGACCACCTTTTCTTCCCCTGGGATACCTCACAAAGAAATAAACTTCTGTCCTCGGTTCCAACTTACCTGCGTTCCCTTTCAGCACATGTACTGAACACTCCTAAATTTGAATTTTTTTTCAGACTAAGCTTACGCTCGGTCCACAATTCTGTGGGAGTAAAAGGTACTAACTTAGAAGGTACCCAGTTCAGAATGTAAGCCGCTGTCTCTAAAACGAGTCCCCAAAACGAATCTGATAAACCTGAATAACTCATCATTGACCATACCATTTCCATAAGAGTCATATTCCTTCTTTCTGCTACACCATTCTGCTAATGAGTGTCAGGTGCAGTCAACTGGGATGTAATCCCCGCTGATGACAGATAGTCCTTA
The DNA here is from genome assembly GCA_034768845.1 of Heliamphora exappendiculata. Classification (NCBI taxonomy): domain Eukaryota; kingdom Viridiplantae; phylum Streptophyta; class Magnoliopsida; order Ericales; family Sarraceniaceae; genus Heliamphora; species Heliamphora exappendiculata. The sequence goes on along the minus strand of JAOTRH010086938.1, from coordinate 14,414 downwards.
AACTCTCTAAAGAGGTATTCCCCACCACGGTTGAATCGTAGTGATTTGATACTTTTACCCATACGCTTCTCTGCCTCCGTCTTGAATTCTTTGAATTTCTCAAAACATTCAGACTTGCGGTGCATTAGGTAAATATATCCATACCTTGAGTAATCATTAATGAAACTGACGAAGTACTTAAAGCTACCTCTAAGCCGGATTATCATAAGAGCACACACTTCAGAATAAACTAGCTACAACGGTTCTTTAGCTCTATATCTTTTGGTCGAAAATGGCCTCTTGATCATCTTACCCTCTAAGCAAAATTCATAGACTGAAAGTACCTCCACTTTCAATGAACTCAAAGGTCCATCTGCTATCAGTCTGTTTATCTTTTTTAGATTAATATGACCCAAGCGTAAGTGCCAAAGAAACGTTTGGTTCATTAAAGAAGAAAACTTTCTCTTAATGGTAAATAAGATGTGTTTTTCATTTCAGTTAGTTGCAGTGTAGGAGAGATTGGAGTAATAATATAAAGATTATCTACTAATGTACCAGAACAGATAACCCGTTTATTATCCTTAATAACCACAGAGTTATTAAAATAAACAAAACATCTATCTTAAGCCAATCCAGAAATGAAAATTAAGTTTTTTCTAATGGCAGGTACATAAAAACAATCTCTCAATATTAAAACCTGATCTCTACCAAAACTGAGAGTGACATCTCCTACTGTTACCTTTGTATTATTACCCATATGCAGGTAAATCTCCCCATCACTAAGTTATCGGGTTTCCTAGAACCCCTGCAATGAATTGCAAACATGATTAGTGGCTCCCGTATCTACACACTAGGTACCGGTAGATAACACCGCTAAACATGTTTCCACAATCAGTAAACAGAAATTACCGTGTTTGTTCTGCCTTCTGAGAAATACTGGACATAGCTTTTTTCAGTGCCGGGTCTGGTTACAGTGAAAACATCTGTCTTTCGGATTTTTTACATAAGTCCGTGGCCCACTAACTACCCTGGAAAATGTGTCTCCCTGTTTCTAAACATTTTTCTTCTTTATGCCTTTCGGTCCCGAGGAAGAATCTCTTTATGAAACAGACACATTTTCTAGTATTGAAGGAATATCATTTGTAGTTAAAGTTATATCAAAATTACATTTCCAGTCAACATAATTTGGTCTTGTTAGTTTCTTTTCTTTGAGTATTGAAGCGAGTGGATTGAAATCCATTTTAATCCTGAGAATCACATAATTAAAAAAATCGTTAATTATGATGAACAAAATTTTGAATTCATTTTAATTTGATTTTCTTTACTATTTTAAAATTAATTCGCCAGCAGCCTGGTTACCTGAGAATAGCATGCCACGATGGGTGGACGTCTACTATTCTTCATCAGACCAGACATGTCATTTCCTTTTAATTTTACTATCTAGGCAACTGACCATACCAAGTAAAATTAAATAGCTGACATAATTTCGGTCCAGTATATAATAGCAGTGACTCAATTGAAGAGAATACTATTATATACAGCTAAGTATTAACCATCACCTAATTCCAAATTAATCGCTTCGCAATGAACCCTTCAGATGGAGAAGTGATCCACACTAACAATTATTCAGAATTATCTCTAAATGAGGTTTGTACTGGCGATACCGCAATTAATCTGATCGATAGGGAGGAAGGCCTTACTGCTAACACGTAGGGTTTAATTGCATCGCTAACAAACTGATGATGGAGACCGCAAAATTTATCTGTAAATAAATTCCCTCTCCCACTTAGATTTTTAAAATATTTTTTAGGGTTATAAAAATCTGTTTAATTTAAAATAAATTTATTAATTTTGAAAGCCACACGATCTGAAAGAATCAAACCTCTTTCTATGTATACGATTCTAAAGATTCTGATTTATCAAATCATCTTTCGAAAGTCAAACGATCTGAAAGAATCAAATATCTTTCTGTGTACACGATTATAAAGATTCTAGTTTATCAAACCATATTTTCATGTTTAAATGCATAACAAATAAAATTTAATAAATACGTAGTTTTTTCTTCAGCTTTTCAGCTAAGGTTGTGATTAAATGCATTTATTTATTTTATTTTTTGTTTCACATTTTTTCGTAAAATAATAATTTATTTCGATTAAATATTTTTCTATTTAATTAATTCAAAATCCGGAATTAATTTTTACATTTTTCAAAGATATCTTATTTTTTAAAAAATCATCTTTAAACGTGATATTTTGTAAAAAAAATAAAATATCTAAAGTTTTTCTATTTAATTAAAATTAATTAATTAAAAAAATTTTATTTTTATTTTTCATTACAAAATATTTTAATTAAAACCAAATATTCGAATTAATTAAATTAACACGATAAATAAAACTAATAAATATCATCCATGCAATTAATATAAAAAATAAATTAAATGCAAGATAAATAAAAAAATATCCTAATTTTATGATCGAATCAAAACTCTAAAAAATTTCAATCTCCTGCTGAAGATAAACTTTCAGTATTTCAGTTGTCGCATAATTTCAGTTTTTCGGTTGCATTATGATTCCTCATAATCAAAGGGTCCTTCTTATGCTTGAAAACGGCAGCTTTTTAAAACAAAGAAGCCACCTCCGATTGCGCTGCTTGAAGCTGTTTAGGAAACCCTGCTGTTTGTTTTTTATTACTCCAGGGATTACCGAAACACTGTTATGGGAATTATACACAAACAGCTTGGGACTTAACTGTTTGGGGCAAAAAACACTGCTGCGTTTTTTTTATTTTTTATTTATTTTATCCAAAAAAAAAACTTTGGCCAAAAAAAAATACTGCAATTTTAAACCACCAGAACCACCGTCGGTTGCCGCCGCCAACCACTGCCGTTTCTTTCATACATGTTCTTATTTTTTCTTTCTAATAAATTTTAAAAAAAAAACTTAAAAAACATAATAAATTTACATCGAAACCTATGTCCTTTAGACTCACATTCGATCTAAAATTAATTAATATAACACGGTCAACCCCATGGTTAAAAAAATTAAATCATCATCAACGCATTCAATTAGACATGAAAAAACTAGATGATAATCATAAAATCGGAATTTAGAACGCTTGCAAAATAAAGTTAGTACAGTTCTAAATCTACCCGACCCCGACCCCGATAACCATAAACAAAAAACAAAACGACTCTTATACCAATTTGTTGGAAGTAATACTGTCAAGATCATTATTTTTATAAAACGATTTTCGGTAAAAAATTAACTGGACGAGCAAACGTCGAAACAGCCTCCAGATAAAATTTTTGACGTCAAACGATCAAAAATAAACTCGTGCAACCAAAATTAATTTAGATGAATACCACTTGTCGATCTAATCTTCAATTACGACTTGATTCCGAGTTGAAACTCCTGTCAGATCATCTACTATATTTCCTTACGCGATCCTCGAACGTAGTGTGGGCTACGATCCTCCGAGAACTTGTACTGGCAGAATCTCGATATATTTAAGTATTGAAAAATAAAATAATATCTCAATAATGATATGAAAAATCAATCAAAACTGGTTCAGCCTACTCGCATATATATAGGGTTACAGTAGAAACCTGGTAAGTAATTTTGAGTTACAATTCCAGTTGAACACAGGCACCTATTAGAGGTTTCTGCGATTATGGAAAGACATGCAGTGGTTTCTGCAATTTTCATAAAACACTGAATTTACAGTTTATACCACTAAAGAACTATAATTTCACTCTAACCCATAATCTCAAAACCTTCTTGCATTGAGCTCCTATTATTAAATGCTTGCCATTTCTCCTCACGTTAAGATTTATAATACCCGACAATTAAATTTAATTACTGACAATTTAATTTAATCGGTATTTTGATATTTCTTAAACCCTTTCACTTAACTTATTTGACTGCCTGATAATTAAATCTACCTGCATGGTTTGGCCCGGTCAAAACTTATAAACATTCTTAAGGGGGTATCGTCAATCCCGCTCTTCGGAACGTGAATTTCGTCAATAATTAATATTTGTCATATAAATAATACCGTTATCCAACTCATCGAAAATATAGACCCATATAAGATTGCACCATTTAATGAATCAAAACAACGAATATTAAATATATGCAAATTAATAATTATTTCAGAATTAAGAGAATAAGCAATATTCATAATAACCTTGGAGTGTGAATTAATTTATATAGTCAGTAGTCAGTAGTCAGTACTAAATTAATTACCGAAAATGTCTCGTTCAATACACACAAAAGTGTACTGGCATAGAGAGTCGGAACAATAGACGACGCTATTATCTGTTCCCCGTAACCAAGACAAGCTAACTAAAACTCTGTGCCACAGTCGTACCAATGGTATGCCCATTTCCATCTAAACTATTAACATAAAACTTATATTCTGCAAGAACCTAAAATCTGATTTTCTGTGTATAAGCCGTACTCTACACAGTAGATTAAATACTATACAGAATATTGAACATCCATGTATAACAAAGAAACGATATACATACATTGCTTATAAAGATTCTCATAAAATAGAAAATTAATTTTATTAAAATAAAATTAAATACTAAAAATATGATTTTTAATATATCAATCCTAACAATGGGTCTGGCTCATATTTGCGCAACATAGACACATTGAAAACATTGTGCACGGAGGCTAACTGTGGTGGCAAGACTAGGCAGTAGGCCACCTCTCCGATATCAGTCCAACACATGGGTGATCTACATGGTCTACCATACAGTGCCTCGTAAGGCGCCATCCCGATGCTAAATTGGTAACTATTGTTGTAGGTGAATTCTACCAACGGTAGATGGTCCTCCCATGTCCCACGAAAATCTAAAACACATGCCTGCAACATGTCTTCGAGTATCTGAATAGTGTGTTCCGATTGGCCATTCGTTTGGAGATGAAAAGCGGTACTAAGAAGTAGGTTCGTGCCCATAGCCGACTGTAAACTCTGCTAAAAACGCGATGTGAAGCGAGGATCTCGATCAGAAATAATAGAAATTGGTACCCCGTGGAGTCTAACAATCTTGCGTATGTAGAGCTTGCTAAGCTTATCAACTGAATTCATCATACAAATTGGTAAGAAATGTGCTGACTTAGTCAATCTTTCCACCACAACCCATATGGAATCATGCCCCTTCGGTGATCTTGGAAGACCCGGCACGAAATTCATAGCGATATTTTTCCATTTCCACTATGATACTGGCAACGGTTGCAACTGAACCGTTGGTCCCTAATGCTCTGCTTTCACTTGTTGATAAGTGAGACAACGCAAAACGAAGAGCGCGACGTTTATCTTCATACCTTCCCACCAGAACTATCTACGTATGTCATGATACATTTTTGTGCTACCTGGATGTACTGCCAATCGTGAATGATGAAACTAGTGAAGTACGTCTTTTCGAAGTGTTTTCGGCACAAAGATCCTTCCTACAAATGTTAAGCTTTGATCGGGGTGGATAGTCCACTCTTTGGCATCTTTCGCATCTAAAACTCGTTCCCGAAACATCAAACTCTCAACGTTCAATTGCTGTGCTTCAACAACGCGATGAACAAGGGTAGGTTGAGAAATCATCGTAAACAGAGTGACTTCCCCATCAAACTTTCCTAAACGAAGGTCATACTCTCCAACTGCTCCAAGCATATTCCACTCTTTAACTGCTATTCTTGCTAACGTACTCAAGGACATTCGACTGAGGGCATCGGCTACCACATTTGCCTTACACTGGTGATATTGGAGATCAAAATTGTAATCTCCCAAGAACTCCACCCATCTTCTCTGACGTATATTCAAATCCTTCTGTGAAAACAAATACTTCAAGCTTTTATGATCTGAGAATACTTCGAAGCGTTCCCCATATAAGTAGTGCCTTCAAGTTTTAAGAGCAAAAGCCACTGCTGCGAGCTCCATATCATGCGTAGGATAATTCTTCTCATGAACCTTTAATTGCCTCGACCCATAGGCCACCACCTTGCCTAGTTGCATTAACATGCAACCCAACCCCTCGTGTGATGCATCGCAATAAACAGTGTAACCAAGGCCTCTCCTTGGAATAGTCAGAATGGGCGTACTTGTTAATAGTGTCTTCAATGTTAAGAAGGCGAGCTCACAACTATCGTCCCATACAAACTTGATTCCCTTTCGTGTAAGGCGTGTTAAAGGCGTTGCAAGTGTAGAGAAATCTTTCACAAATCGACGGTAACATCCTGCTAACCCCAAGAAGCTTTGAATCTCAAACACATTTTTCGGTCTTTTCCATCCATCACTGCCTTAATTTTAGATGAATCCACTGCCACTCCATCCCGTGAGACTACATGCCCCAGAATTTCACTTTTGATAACCAAAATTCACACTTGTCATACTTAGCATATAATCGATGTTCTCGTAACAACTGTAGGGCGATTCGAAAGTGCTCCTCGTGTTCTTCTTCCGATGGTGAGGAAATCAAAATTTCGTCCACGCATACGACCACGAATCGGTTAAGATAAGGGTGAAAAATATGATTCATAAGGTCCATAAACGTCGCCGGCGCGTTAGTCAACTCAAATGGCATAACTAGGAATTCAAAATGCCCATAACATGTACGAAAAGCTATTTTTGGAATGTATTCCTCCTTAACTCGCAATTGGTGATAACCCGATCTTAAGTCGATTTTTGAGAAACAACAAGAACCTCTCAATTGATCAAACAAGTCGTCGAAACGCGGCATGGGATACTTATTTTTAATGGTCACATGGTTCAGCTTATGATAATCTATATAAAGACGTAACGACCCGTCCTTCTTCTTTGTAAACAATGCTGGGGCTCCCCAAGGTGACACACTAGGACGTATGAATCCCTTATCTAACAACTCTTGAACCTGTACCTTCAACTCCACTAACTCGGCCAGTGCAAAGCGATATGAAGGCATAAAAATTGAGGTAGTCCCCGGGATAAGGTCTATAGAAAACTCAACCTCTCGCCATGCTGGAAGCTCAAACAACTTGCTTGGGAACACGTCTGGAAACTCACAAACAACAAGAAGAAGTCCTCCCTAAATGGAACCAGTCTCACCTACAGATAGGGCAGAGAAAAGGAGGCTGAGGCTATCATGACCTCGTGACCCAAGCGGTCTAGGTGCTAAACCACTGTCCCGATCACCCACAAAATAAAAGGAATCTCCTTCTAGAGTGCAAATAAACACCTGTCGCCGGTCACAATCAATGTAGGCGCGGAAGGTCGTTAACCAATCCATTCCTAAGATAATATCGAATGATAACATGTCGATCACAATGAAATCAAACACCAAACAATGGTCGGCAATCTCCATCTCACAATCTCTACAAACGATCCCCAATGCGGCAACCTCACCCAACGGTGTCTCTACGCACAAAGCCTCATTCAACACATCTACCTCTAACCTCAGTGCAGATGCAAATGTAGATGAGATGAAAGAACGTGATGCTCCGGTGTCAACAAGACCACTGGCCCAAGAATGATACACTAGAAATGTACCTCGTTTAACTGAAGGACTAGCTGCGGTATCTGGTACGGCATGTGCCACTGATGTACTGGGTTCCACAAGAGCATACACTCGCCCCTGATTCCCTTGATTCTGTCCCACACTATTTTTGGCTCCTAGTTGCCTCAATAACTGAGCTGAGGCAGCACCTCCCATGGTTCTTACTGACTGTGCTCTCGACTGTGGTTACGATTAACCATAACCCTATCATCCCTGTGATGTCTGCGCCCGTTGTGCTCCAGTAGTTCCCTGAACATTCCCTCCCTAAGGGCAGTCTCATCATAAGTGACCCTTGTAACCACATTGAAAACATGAAAATGGGGTCCTCCCCTAAGTCTGACTTTGCTATTGCGGATGTTGTCCACTTTGTTGACAATCCACCGAGCGATGTCCTGGTTGTCTACACGTGTTACACACTAACTCCCGACGCTCAAAATGTTCAGATGAACCTGTTGACAGTGCTGGTGCCAACCATGACTGATACTGCCATCCCGTCGGGTAGGAACTCGATCCTCCCAATTTCTGTCTCTTCACCTGATGCCCTTCAGACTGAGCACTGGAATTCCCTTGATGCGATTTGCTTTCCCTAATCTTGCAGCCCTCTACCATTGCATTCTCCACCCAGATAGTGGCCTCTACAACCTCGGAGTACACCTGAAAACCCAATGCAGCAATCTGATCCTTGATTGAAGGTCGAAGACCTCTTTTAAACCTCTTGGTGCGTAACTCTTCCGTCGACACCATTTCAGGTGTGAACCGCGACAAGTTCGCAAACTTAGCTTCATATTAGACCATGGCGAGATTCCCTTGAATGAGAGAAAGAAACTCCTCCCGGTACACATCTCTAGAAGAACCCAAAAATACTTTTCCGAAAAAGCTCTAGTAAAGGCTGTCCACATGCCATCTACGGTGGTCTTAGCAAACTTCCACCACCCTCTAGCATCTTCTCGAAGTTGAAACGCCGCCAACCTGACGCGCAACTCATCTTTCCTGATCTCTAGGGTATCCAGGATTATTGTGGTTACCTCTAACCATTCAGTGGCAATTTTGGGGTCCGGCTCCCAGAGAAAGTTGGAGGATCCAACCGCCGAAATTCTCTCATTGCCACAGAGGCTCGTGGCTCAGGGGTTCTCGCTCCAACCCGAGTCGCCTCGGCCATCGCCCTCATCGTAGCAAGCATTTCCATCTATACACTTTCATTTCTCAAAATTTAACTATCCAAATAAATAATGTAATCCTATTAACTTTTCCCAGAAAGCTATCGACCACTGGTCTCACTCCATGGCCTTCTTTTCGCCGTCACCTGAAATGTTGTTAAACAACATGAGCCGAAACTCGTAGGAACAAGACTAAAATTAAATACATACATGATATGCGAAGATGGTTATACAAGATGCACAAATAAACTTTACCACTTCATAGCATTTGTACTGAAATAAGTTTTCATAGCATAGCTGGGTTTCGTAAAGAAGGATTGTCACTCCATGTTTTCTTTTCGTAATTCATCTTTTACCATTAATTCATCAAGTATACTATTCTTAATGAACCCAAACCATTTCATCATCTGATCATATTACAAAATTGAGGTGTCTCTAACCCAAGTTCATTACTACTCACACAAACTTACACACGCTTTACCAACTCATCTCATGTTTCACCAATTCATAGTTCAAAATCATAGGCACCGGCGTCGGATGAGCGTATAGACCCATGAAGCATTACACTCAATCCGGCCACACGAGCCCTATGAGGTAACGGTACATTCTATTCCCCAACACGACTAACGTCTTTTTCCTGGTCACTAGCCTGCGGGTAGAAAACCCAACTATGTCTTTTTTCGGTCATTAGCCGATGGGCAAAGAACCCGAATACGTCCTTTCAAGGTTGCTAGCTGGTGAGTAGAGAACCTAATTCGCGTAGTTTTTTGGATTTTTACCGAGTAGGAACTCGTGCACAACCTTAAATAATTCAGAAACTGGTCCTTTTTAACATATCATAACACACCACACATATGTGAGTCAAACTCAAATGGTTCATCTCACCAACCCATTTCATTATACAATTCCATTATCTACATTTCCATTAATCTCAGCTCAAAATCGAATTATTCATCACGTGGCTTCAAATTCAGAAATTCATTGGTTTTATTTAACAAAACCCGCGTTTGACTCGATATCAATATACGTCACATGAATTTATGAAATTAAATTCACAATAGATTATAATAACCCTCAATTTAACCATTAATCATATCAACTTCGCCATACAACACCCTTAAATCCAAAAGCCCCAATTTCCATAATCTAATCCCAAAACACAAACCCTAAATTCTTATTTCTCACTCTAATCATAAGATAGAACAATGTCATGATAGGTTAATGTTAAATCCCTCACAAATCCGAGATTCAACCCCCGTTATCACCAAACTCAAACTTAGGATTTCAAAAAATCACAAACATTATGTCTTTATGTTCACAAATTAGAAAATACGACACATATCACTTAAATATTCCAAAAAAGTCTTCAATCCTACCTTTTTAATGCTAGATCCGTAAGCAAAAGCTTCGGATGAGCTCCAATCGCTTGAATCTCCAACCATGTGGTGAAAACAACGTCTCCAAGGCTAAGATCGAGTCTTCAACGGTCGAACCACCGAGAAAAAGAAAAAGAAACCCACTCCAAGAAGCCAAACAAATCTCTATTACCTCTCAAACCCAAACCCTAACACTCACCCATGCTTCAGAGAGAGAGAGAGAGAGAGAGAGAGACATAAGGAGAAAATGAGAAAAATAAGGTCCACGCCTCTTTTAAAAATATCAGGTCTGCAACAGTCCGCTCCAGAAAATCCTCTGCCACCTCACCGCTCGAGCAGTCGAGCCTCCGCTCGAGCGGTCAGCCTGGGTTGGGATCCTGAATTACTAAAGCTGTAATAGAACCGTATATGTACAAGGCATTACTCAACAACATTGTTTTCATAAACCCATCCTCAACCATCACTAACAAGAACACACAAACTTAAGAATAAACTTTCATGCATGACTTACGTTCCCAAATGTCTCCACAGATTATGACATGTGTTTTTGTAAATTAGCAAGAAAATAACAAAGGTCAAGGTCGCTATAGTTTATTTTTGATTGTTTGACGTCAAAATTTTTATTTGGATCTCGTTTCGGCATTTACCCGTCTAGTTAATTTTTTTACCCAAAATCGTTTACAAAAATAATGATCTTGGCAGTATTGCCTTCAACAAATTAGTATCAGAGTTATTTTATTTTTTGTTTATGGTTATCGGGGCCGGGTAGTTTTAGAACTGTTGCTAACTTTGTTTTGCAGGTATTCTAATCCCGATTTTATAATCATTTATTATTTTCATATTTGATTGAATGTGTTGATGATGATTAATTTTTTTTAATTACGGGGTTGATCGTGATAGATTAATTGATTGTAAACTTTACGAATGCATAGGATCAATGTAAAAATTATTATTTTTTAGTTTCTAATTTTTTTTAATTTTATGTTATCAAAATAAAATAAAAAAATAAAAAGAACGAAGAATTTTGGATCATGGTTTTGGGAATCATGGATTAAGGATGAAGAACAAATGGAAGAACGAAAGCAGCGTCAACGGGCGGTGGTTCCGGCGTTTGTTTTGTAGTTTTTTTTTTCTCTTTGGTTTTTTTTTCTAGATTATATATATATGTATATATATAAGAAAAAAGCAAACAGCCGCAGCAGCCATGTAGCGCCGCAGCACTGGCGCAAACAGTGGCTGAGGCATTCCAAGGATCCAGGCGCACTAAATTTCTAAGCATCGGTAGTTTTTCGGTGAAGCAAAAGCAATCTCCACAACAGCGGTTTTTATTTTCAAAACAGTGGAGCAGCGTTATCCCCAAGAGCACAGCAAGCAGTTTACGCAGCTAGAAACTGCTACGGTTTTGGGAACGCATCAAACGCTGCCTAACGCAGCAGCAGACTGAAGCAAAGTTCAACACCGGTTTTCCCAAAGCTGAAACAGAGGCTGCGGCTAAAGCTGTTTTTCTGAAACAGCAGGCGTTGTTTTTCATAAAGCATAGGCGCCGTTTTTCTCCCAAAAAAAAAGCCTGCTAAACGCTGCCTTGCTATAGCGCACTGAAGCTATTTTTCAAGCGTCGCCCAATCAGCACTGTTTTGGAATTAAAATTAGGTAGCGGCGCACTGTTTTGAAGCAAACAGTAGCAGTTTTTCCAAGACAAGAGCAAGATGTGGCAATCCCAATAGGCGCACTATTTTCCAGACTATTGTTGCACCAATTACTGTTTCAATGCAATTCCATACAGCCGCGAATTCCAAGCCGGTTTCCAAGCACAACAATGGGTTTTAATTTCCAAATAGCAGCGGCAGAACTCCATGCAAACACGGCGCTATCCCAAGCGCCAGGTAGCGCAATTCCAGCGAGGCTTTTCATACTGTTTGGTTGGCTACGATTTTTGCTTCAGAAAAGAATACATGAGTTCTATAAGCTACAGGACAGAATCAAGATATCCTGATACTATCCGGATATAAGAAGCTTACTCAGAACAGGCAATTGAAACTCTTTTAATTAAAATATTTTGTAATGAAAAATAAAGTTAAGTTTTTTTAATTTATTAATTTTAATTAAATAAAAAAATTTTAAATATTTTATTTTTTACAAAATATCACCGATTCCGATCAAAGAGTTCTTCCTCATTTCGGTTTCTTCTCACACACTTATCTCCTGAAAAGAAAAATTAATTGCCACAAAAGGATAAGGGGGCGGCTCCTTGGTGGGAGAATTAGGGTTAGGGTTTTATAAAAGGAGCTTTCTTTTTAATATATATGCATGTATCAAAAAGATATTAAGTATATATTCTCTCATTCCTAAAAGGATATGAAGATATATACTTAACATAAATAATAAAATCCACAATCTCCTAGGGCCAGCCACTTAGCGAGTAATTCCTAGTTGTGCCAAAAACTAAAATCGCATCTCATAAATTTAATTTAATTTTCGAATGTTCCCGGCAGCAATACCGGTATTCAAATTAAATTAAATAATTACCAAAACCAACAAGAAAAATATCAGTGCGTATAATAGGCTACGTGAGGGATCACGAGGAAGTATAGGACTCGAGCTAACCGTACGAGAAAACTGGATATCCCTAACTCTGTCCCCGAGCTAGATCCTTTCCTGTACGAATCAGAACCTATTCCACTAAAGGTCTTGACTGAACTCCTAGCTCTAACTCAAATTATGTCTTGAGTTTTCAATTATCAAATGCACTGAATTCTCCCCGCGTTTAATATATGAATTCTCGATAAATAAATTAGGTTACTGACAACCCGATTTAATTATCCTCTCCTTCTCGCAACCGCACTGCTTAACCTTTTGATATGCCGGATCCGAAGATCCACTGTACAGGTTTAGCATAATTAAACCTATAAGCAAAGCATACGAGGAAGAACTCCTTAACCTGAATCAGACGTGGTTTTTGTCAGCTGATTATCAATCATCAAACAAATAATGCCAGTACCCAACTCATCGGTATTGTTGATCTCATAGAAAAAATCTCAACCATTGACGACTCAAAGTACTGTACATCATCTGAACACAATTAATCAATCACTTCAGGATTAAGAGTTCGTGCAATACATCATACTACAAGATGTGGATCAATTCATATAGTCAGTATAGAATCGATCATCCTGTTGATCCCGCTGAATACACTCCAAGTGTACTAACACATCGAGCTCGAATATTGAATTCCTAAAACCTGAATTCGATCCGTTCGACCTAACCAAGACCAGCAATTATAACGATGTACTACAATCGTACCAATAGAATGTCCGGGTCTATTGCGATTGTGAGTCTACCTGTATAATCTGTCAGAACCTTTGACCCGATCTTCCGTGCAGCATGCACTAAGTCAAATACTGGATAGAATATACGAACTGTGCATTCATACATCACAAATATAAATATAAAATCATAAATGCAAAACCATCTCAAATGTTTTTTATTAATATGTCAGCGATCCAAAATAAAATATATAAAAAGCATGACTTTTCAGTATACATTCCCAACAATCTCCTACTTATATTCAAAATCATGCAGAAACACACCTGACACCTAACCCTTCTACATGGTTATCAAAGACTTTCTGAGACAACGCCTTAGTTAAAGGATCTGCTAGGTTATCCGCAGATGCTATCTTGAAAACTACCACATCTCCACGCTGCACGATCTCCCAGATGAGATGATACTTCCTCTCAATGTGCTTTCCCCTTTTGTGAACTCTTGGTTCCTTCGAGTTCGCAATCGCTCCACTGTTATCACAATAGAGTACAATAAGCGATTGTATCAAGGGTACCACATCTAAGTCCTTTAGGAAGTTTCTCAGCAAAACTGTTTCCTTAGCTGCATCCGAAGCTGCAACATATTCAGCCTCCTTGGTAGAGTCAGCAATACAAGACTACTTGACGCTTTTCCAACTAATGGCTCCACCTCCCAAGGTAAACACATAACCCGAGGTGGACCTTCTAGAATCTATATCTACCTAGAAATCTGAGTTAGTATACCCAAGAGGTATAAGACTATCATCCTGGTACACCAACATATACTCCTAGTCCTTTTTAGGTACTTGAGTATATTCTTGACCGCAGTTTAATGCTCTTTCCTTGGATTAGACTGATATCTGCTTACCATGCCTACGACATAACAGATATCTAGTCTAGTGCAGAGCATGGCATACATGAGACTTCCTACTGCTGAAGCATAAAGAATTCCTCTCATCCTCTCTATCTCATGAGGTGTCCCAGGACATTGATCTCTAGATAGAGTAATCCCATGTCTGAAAGGAATAAATCATTTCTTAGAATTTTTCATGCCAAATCGAGCAATAATCAA
>JAOTRH010086917.1:0-16799 GCA_034768845.1 Heliamphora exappendiculata | reverse complement strand
GACTGCATTTTCCTTCTGTACCATATGTTGTACTAATGGAATTACCTAGTTGAGATGTAAATTTGATTCCATTGTGACAGTGGGAATAATAAATTAAACATTTGGAAGTTCATTCGGTTCAATAAGACTTTTCATTTAGTCTATGAACTGTTTGTGAGTATATTACCAATCTGATATTTTGCTTTAGTTTTGTCTAGGGGTACAAACGAATCGAGCTGTTTATGAACTGTTGGTTTCGGCTCTGTTTAAAATACTTAGAGTTTGATTTATTTAATAAACGAGATATTTATAAACTTAGGGTAAATTACATTAATTTCTCGTGAGGTTAATTGAAAATACAAGAATCTCTCATGAGATTTCTAAAATGACACTAATTTGTCCTATAGATTTTTTAAAAAGACGCCATTAACGGAGAGTTGCCTTTTAAAATTTTACCCTTGTTTTTACCGACAACAAATTTTTAACTCTCTTGATTTCAAACCCTAATTGCTAAGAAAGTGAAAAGATTTTCCCAACCAAGAAACCACAAACCCCTTCGATAAACCCATCGTAGTCCTTGTTGAAGAAGGCCTTTGTCGACATGCCAATGATTAGGAAGTTCTTTTTGCGATAAAAGCAACAGCTTCTCGCACACTCCTTCCTCTGCCTCTCTATCTTCTCTGTTATCCTGCATACCCTCCTCTCTCTTCTCCATTTCCCATTACCTCTTCTGTTTTTTCTATTAGGGTGTATATTAAAAATTATGTTTGAATTTTTGATATTATTTTTATTTATTAATAAAAATAATTTTTTTTTCATTTTAATGAGAATTTTTATGAGTAATGTATGCGTTTCATTATTTATTTAATGTTGTGCATGAATGTCTTTTATTCTATATAGTATTTAATCTGGTGTATAGAGTTTGGCTCACACACGGAATATTAGATTAAAAGTTCTTGTAGAATATAAGTTTTTGGTTTACGGTTTAGATAGAATTGGACAAACTATCGGTACAATTGTACCACCGAATTTTAGTAGACCTGTCTTGGTTACAGGGAACAGATAATAGCGTCGTCTATTGTTCTAATTCGCTGTGCTAGTATACTTTGTGTGTATTGAAGATGACCACGTTATGGTAATTAATTTTATACTGATTATATAAATTAATAGAGATTTCAGTCAAAGGTCCAAAAAATTAAGTTTTAACGCACAATGTCCCTTAACAAAAATTTTAACGCCCAAGGTCCAATTGCGAGATTTCTCCCAAAAATACTCTGCAAATAGATAAATTTATCTGTTTGATATTCATCTGTTTAATATGCAAATAGATAAATTTATTTGTTTGCATATTTATGCCTAATAGATAAATTTATCTGTTTTCATATCAACACAAATAATACAAATAGATAAATTTATCTGTGTTCTTTATATGTGCTTTCAATAAAACAGATAAATTTATATGTATTTTTTACACGTGATTTTAATAAAAAATATATAAATTTATCTGTGTTCTTTATACATTTTTTGAAAAGGCACAGATAAATTTATCTATACTAAGGCATTTTTGTTGCAAAAGGATTTTGCGCGTTAAAACTTTTATGCGGATGGACCTTACTCGTTAAAAAATCGTATGCTGGATGAAAAACAGTAAACGGTCTATAAATTGGGCTGTTTACCAATTTTTCGTAAATTAATTTATACTCCATGATTATTATGAATACTTATACTCTTAATCCTACAATAGTTATTTATTTGCGTATATTTAATATTCGTTATTTTAATTCATTAGAAGGTGTGATCCTGTATGGGTCAATAATTCTGGTGAGTTGAATAACGATATTAATTATATGGTAGATATTAATTATTGACGGAATTCACGTCTCGATTAGTCGGGATTGTTGATAGCCTCTTAAGAAAGTTTATAAATTTTGACCGAACTAATTCTTGCAGGTGAATTTTTTAATCTAACAATCCAATAAGTTAAGCGGAAGAGTTTAAAATTTTTTCGAAAAAGTTTATTAAATATAATTGTCAGTAATTTAATTTAATCGACAGATATCTATAATCTTAACGTGGGGAGAATAATAGGCATTTAATAACAGGAGATCGAATAATTAGTTTTGAGAATAAAACTGAGAATGCAATTATGATTCTTTAGTGAAATGAATTATAATTTATGTTTTGTGAAATTGCTTCTGGGTTGAGATAGGATTTCGTAATTACATTGGAAGTTCATATCTTATTTACTCTACAGGTCCCTGCTGTAGCCTATTTATATTCTTTTATAACTCTGGCCGCCAGACGATATATTCATATAAAATCTTTTAGGATTTTCACGTAACGTGAGAACCAGAATTAGAAGAGGTAGTTGGACAGGGTTTGTAGCACGAAGAATCTAAGTCCATATTTAGTTCGTGTCTTCGGCATCCCGGAATACAACAGAAGATCTAAACGGAGAAAAGATTGCCAGTTAATTGTCGTGTTGATCTTTGGATTCACGTTCAAAACAAAAAACGTGATTAAATTAGTGGGATCGAGTAGGTATAATCCCTATTCCGCCTTGTGGGTGTACCGGGTTTCTATTTTGGAGATCGGGTTTAGTTTTGTTTATCCCGTACGAATTCCATTCAAACGGTTTCCTCGTTCGTTCGGACGGTTAGGCATTGCACGTACAGTTTTTTTTAATGTTAATCTTGTGCCGCTCCGCGTGTTTGATTCCATTTGTATACACCATCTCAGTGTCCTGGGATTCATTTCCCTTTATGTCCGTCCCAAACTCATCCTTCTTCCTCGTCTGCAATCTCCTTGCAAGATCTTCGAGAATCGTTAACTTCCCAATACACCCGTTTCAATTTGCTAACCCTAAACTTGGCGATTCGTGTTCCAAATCACCTCAGAATCCTCTGGAATCACCCCCAACAATGTTAAACCCAACATTTCCTTATGAAGTACGACGACCATGATCGATCTAATCTGGCGGCGCTGATGGCATCCTCCAGAAGAATGTTGCTGGAGGTGATGAAAGCGATGAAATCGCCCAATTTGACTCGAAGGTAGGAGAAGGGGCCACCGGTGATGGGGATTTTGATGACGAACTTGGTGTATTGGGTGGTGGTGCTTGGGGTTTTTGTCAGCCTAAGGGTTTTTTAATTAAATTTTAATAAATTTTATATTTTATTTTCTTAATTAAATTGATTTTAAAAAATTATGTTTATTTGTTTTCAAAAAAGGTAAGTGTTGACACTACATGACTAATGAGTCGACAGCTTAAGTTATTTGTGCTAACACTTTGCGTCAAATGGGTTGACACTAAGTGTTTTGTTAATGAATATTTTGAGTCAATACAAATTGATGTTTGAGTCGACACTTAAAGGCAAAGTACGCTTGAAACTCTCAAATGTGTCAACACCATTGAGAATTTGAATCAACACCTTAACATGCTTGTCTAAGACGTTTCAAGTACTCATTTGAGTCGACACCAAACTGGTTTGGGTTGACACCTCTAGTATTGGACCGGAATCCACTTTGGGTCGACACTAACGTCATTTGAGTCGACACCAAGTAATATATCGAATTCTTGACTTCAGGTAAAATGAGTTGACACCAAACCTAAATGGGTGGACACTAGAGCTTCAAGACAATTTTCGACTCCAACTCAAACGGGTTGACACAAAAGGTTTATGAGTCGACACAAAAGTTCCCTGCGGGAACAAGCTATTTGGGTCGACACCAAACGACTTTGAGTCGATCCCAAAACAACTGAGTCCATCTGCAGTTTTTTGAGTCGACACTAGATCAAAATGAGTCAACTCTAAAACTAACGAGACTAACTGCAACTTTATGAGTCAACACCAAAACGAAGATAAGTCGGCACCTAAATTCCAATAGCTTGCCAGACAAAAAGAGTTGACACCAAAACGAAAATGAGTTGACACTAAAGGTTTCTCCTGAAAAACTGAAGTAATGCATGAGTCGACACCAAAAGCTCCATGAGTCGACACCACAATATGAGTGAGGAAGATGTAGAATTTGTGTCGACACAATTGAAGAAATGAGTCAATACAATCATTTGAGGAACCAAGCCCTAGATATTTTGTGTCAACAGAAAATGGTTTTGAGTCGACACCTACGACAAATTTTAAATCTCGTGCTGGTTCCAATGGTTGGATATCAGAGCATTAATTGCCTTAACCAACCTACCAACGGTCATTTACTTTAGATGGCTATATAAGGAGTTAATTTTCGAAACTTAGAAGATCTGGACACTATTCTATTGTTTGAATAAAAAAC
Organism: Heliamphora exappendiculata; assembly: GCA_034768845.1. Taxonomy (NCBI): domain Eukaryota; kingdom Viridiplantae; phylum Streptophyta; class Magnoliopsida; order Ericales; family Sarraceniaceae; genus Heliamphora; species Heliamphora exappendiculata. The sequence continues at coordinate 12,530 of JAOTRH010086917.1, read as the reverse complement.
TCAAATCTTCAAGAAAACATTTACTGCTCATTAAACCCCTCCAGCTAATTTCTCTCTTTATATTCATTTATTTTCAATCATTTCTAAAGAGAGTGAGTGAGTGAATATTTGATTCCCATACATTTATTGTAATAAAGGGTGAGTCACCATTGATCCTTTAAGAGAGCGAGAGATATTCTTTAAAGAAGAGCTCAAGAGAGGGCTATTTTGTAGGATCTTCTTGAGGTTATAAAAGGCTTTGAATGCGTTCATAAAGCATTCAATCTTAGTGGAAATTCTCAAAGGGAGTCTTGAGGAGTGGATGTATACTTGGAAGAAGCTGAACCACTATAAATCTTAGTGTCTGGTTTAATTTCTCTCTTCCTAACCTCTTTAATTTCTTCATTACTTTATTTCTTGATGTACTTGCTATATTTGTTTGAGAAATTAAAAAGTTTTGAAAACAATTTTTAAAATAAATTATTATTATTTTTAAAACTCAATTCACCCCATCTTGAGTTGTCTAGGACTAACAGTTTTGAATGGATGGGGCATTTGGGTGGTGGGTTGGATGGTGGTGGCGTCTTAGGCAGTTGAGAGAGAGAGAGAGAGAGAATATGATGTTAGTGCTTGATGCTCATGAGATGTTGGGTTGACATTGTTGGGGGTGATTCAAGAGGATGAATCGTTAGAGTTTGAAACGGTCTCATACATTTATATGTTTGAAATTCGTGTGCAATGAAGAATCATAATGAATTTTAGAGATTGGGGAGGCTCCATCGGTCTTTTTGTTCTCTCATCTCACATTTGATTTTTTGGATCAATTTTTCTTGCTTGTGCGTGCATCAGCATTTGGTTGCTAAGAAATACTACAACAAAAAGCACTTTCAGCAGCACAAACAAAGCTGTCGGCTAAAGCTTTATTGGGTTGGTAAAAGTTTTTGGCAACCAAAAATAGTGCGTCGCCAATCCGTTGGCAAACATATGTCGAGAAAAAGTTTTGCCAATGCGTACCCCATGCATAGGCGAAAGTAATAAATTTGGCGATACAGTTGTGTGTCACTAATACATTGTATCGGCAAAAGTAATAGATTTGGCCACATAATTGTGCGTCGCCAATAAGTTAAAAGTAGTGTTGGCAAATACAAAATTCGTCGGCAAAAAAACATAAAAATTGGACAGATTTAGCACATTTACCAATGTCATAGTTATCGGCAAAAGTAATTATAATATTTTTAATTTTACTTTGCCAACACAAATTTATGTGTCATTAATGGTAAACTTTTTACGACGCTTTTATTCATTGCCATATATATATATATATTTGTTGTTTTTAAAAATTATTTTTTTTTATTTTTTATTTGGCTAAAACATAATTTAAATTTTTCTGTAATATATCATTCAACCGTATTCAAAAATCATAAACACATATAATATGTAAATTTATTTCGCATACATTCCATTCAAATCAAAATAAAGTTTATATATCCAGATTTGAAAGGTAATCATCAATAGTGAATATCTCCAAAATCTAAAAATAATCTTCAATCCCAAAATATATGTAGTAACCAAAAAGTTATAAAAAAATTGACATGCATTCAAAAAGCAATCCATCACTCCATTGTGTTGCTGCTGGGCCATCGTTTCTACACGATTTTGAACTTGTCTTGTTGAAGGTTGTCTGGGTGAACTGAGTTCACTACCTTTGGGAGACTTCTCTCTTCTTTACTTCTTTGAGAATCTCCTAGAAGTTGAGTAGGATAACCATCTTGTTTCATTGTAGGAGCCATATGCTTGAACTGCATAAATAAAGACAAATTAAATTATTAACATATAATCTAAATTTGAAGTGAACATCAAATTTACACAAATGAATAACAAAATTAACACATGTAGATTAGAAAAAATTAACACATAAACCTATATATTACATAATATGTTACCTTATTCATATGTGACTCAAAAGACTCATTATCGTCACTGCAAGAACCGGACCCTTTCTCACCTTTAGAGGGTTGATACTCGTCATCATTATGGAAAACCATCTTCCTTTTTCGCTTCATAGTACTTATACTACTAGCCTTCTCGCTAGTGCCAAACAAAGAATGTGCCATGGTTTTTAACTCCATGACATCTAATCTCAATGCATTCATTTGAATTGTCTTCTGCCTCTGCATCTCATACTCATTCTTTTTTTGGGACAAACAACTAGGCTTCATAAATTGTTTTCCTTGTTGAGACATCTTTCAAAACTATACATATACATTCCATAAAATAGAATAAAATGAAACATTAAACAATAACATTAAAGGATGAAACATGTCACAATAACATTCATTACCAAAGTCAGAGTTGTCCTTTGGATAACATTTATTTTTGGACACATATATCCATCAATGAAGTAGTAACAACAAGTTTAAAACAAAAAAGATTTCTACCACTTGCTTCTCATGTTAGTAGAGATAACTAGGATATGCAAGCATCGCAAAAATGACAAAGGCTAGGAGGAAGCAGCAAACAGTGCTGCACAATGGTGATGGGATATCAACTAAATTAGAGATAACTTTGTTCACCCTGTTCTTGATTCACCTAGAGATGCAAGTATATGACCTGTCTCATTTGAAAAACTAGCTAATATGAAATTATTTGAAAAGTATATGACCTGTCTTATTTATCTAGTTTTTCCTAAATTCTATTGGAAATTATTGTGCCGATGTACTGCTCTATTTTGACACATTTGCCTGGTTTGGACTCCAATGCTGATGATAATATGCATCCAGCTCAATCAAATATGGGCAAATTTAGTGCTCAGAGTTCTCACAAGTGGCAGGATCACATTTCTGCTGCTACCACCACAACTAAAGGAGGTTAATTTTCTTAATCTGTTCCCGGTGCTTTGGTTTCTTTTCCTTCTTCCAGTTGCTGTTACAGTGATTTAACATCTTTTCTTTCTTCCCGGTTCATTGTTTCTCATCGTTCGTAGAATTCTAATATTCTTTACTGTTGGCCTGGGTTTGGGCCAACATCCTGCCGTGGCAGAGACTCGGGTTTGGGCCGAGTCACAGTCGACTTGTGGCGCTTGGCGCTGTACCCTTTAAGGAAATAAAGTTGCGCCTTCACCACCACTTGCGGGTTTTGGTGAGATGGTAAGCGCTTGATCCACATTTACTATGTTTCTGTTTCAGCAACAAGGTCATTCTTCTCTCTTTCAGCATTCAGGGGCAGCAAACCTATCGATACAAAGCTTCGTTAATGGTGAGAAGAATCGGACATAAAAAGTTGAAGTTTTGCCCAAGGAAAATGCCTCTCTTTGTTCCACTTCAACTCACTTGATTTTACGCGTGCTGCAAAATCAGCTATTCATACTCACAGGTTTGTCATCATCCATTTGTTGTTGTCATTGTAACCATTTGGTTTATATGTTGTATGAAACCACTGCTTAATGTTATTGTTGTTGTTGTTGTTGTTGTTGTTATTATTATTATTATTATTATTATAATCTTTCAAATTAAGCTCACTTTTGATTACTATGGAGTTGTACATCAGCCTATCCCTATGTTGCGGCTGGGTGGCTTTCTGTTCTTCATTGACCAACTGCATTACAAATGTGATGGTTGCCCATCTCTGGTCTATGGGGTTATATTAACTGCAGTCATTGTTGTGGGATAATCCACTTTCTGGCTGTGGCCTTCTCTAGTTTTATTTATTTATTATTATTATTATTATTATTGTTATTGTTATTATTACTATTATTTTATTTATTTTTATTATTTTCTTAATGACTAAGAATTTTAGCCTCCTAGGAAGAGGGGAATGCTGTTGGGGGGGGGGGATTCCGCATGGGAAAGCTGATGATGTAGAGAGAAAAAATGTAGGGTCACTTACTGGAGATCTCAGAAGGGGGTCTATTACAAGCCTTTGAAAATCAATTTACAAGGGATAATGAATTAGATTGGATAGAAGGGATAATCAATTTACTAAGTTGTTCTGTTGAGCAACTTGTTCTGGGTTGCTTCCTATGTTGCGTCTGTAACTGTTATGTTTCTTGACTACAGTTTATTCCTGAAGAGCACTAGGTTAGAAACATCCATTCATAACATTCTCGGGGTAGATTACATCTTTCATTTTTCCTAGCACATTCAATTGCTTGTTCCCATTGTTTGCATTTGTATAATGGACTTAGATTTCCCAATTTTTGTGATGAATCAGGTACAAGTTGTAGCATATTGATGTAAGAAAGGTGAAAAACAGTGTCTTTTACTGGTATCTGATTAATATTTTCTCTTGTTACCAGGCTTCTAACCCCTCCTGGTACTGCTCTTTTTCCTTCATTGGAGATGGAATCACAGAAAAATGTTACGAGTCAAATTGGAACTCCTAAAGCTCGCCCTACTGCACTAAAATCTAGAGTAAGAGTAGTGTTATTTAATACCATATTGAGTTCTAGAGCAATACAAAATGAGCAATAGAAAGTTCCAGCCTAAAGCTAAGAAAAAGGAAAGAATGGGAAATGCATTCGCCCACAGCAACGAGGAATACTAGCAGTCTAGCACTAAACAAACAATACCAAGTATTGTAAGGCAAAACAATTGTGGCAAAAAGCTAAGAAAAAATGAAAAATAAACAATAGTTTTCATAATAGCACTAAACTGTCTACAAGTCCAAAAAGGAATACTACATGTCAATAATTTATATCAGGATCCACATTAAGATTAGATTATAAAATGAATAGATCAGAGATTGGGAGAAAGAAATGAGGTTGCCGTAATGTAAAAACCATGACCACTGAGGCAAGCCATACCTCTTATTTATTAGATTTAAGAAAGAAATGAGGTTGCCGTAATGTAAAAACCATGACCACTGAGGCAAGCCATACCTCTTATTTATTAGATTTAAAAAGACTGAAGGAATCAAAATATTCATATTCATATAGAAATCAAAGATTCCAAAAAGTATAAAAAATCAACTCCTCTTCAACAACATATTCATATGCATATAGAAATCAAAGAATTCAAAAAGCATAAAAAATCAACAACTCTTCAACAACATATTCATATAGAAATCAAAAGTATAAGAAAGACTAGCAACTCTTCAACAACATAAAAAGTCGGCTATTGCCTCATCTGAACGTTTTCTTTCTCATATGGCTAATTGTAGAAAGTATAAGCTTTCTATGTCACATATTATGTACTGTGGTTGAAATGACAAAAATAAATTAATAGGAAAAATTATGCCAATGGTCCCTATCGAAGTTTAAAGGAAAAAATAGTTGAGATCAATGTTGATTATATAACAAAAATAATCGACAATAAAGTTCAATCTGCTACCAAACAAGAGCTGAGCTCCAATGCATTATCCCAAACACTTGAATCATGCATAGTGTAAACAATGAGAACCACCTTCAAAGAGATGTTCAAATTACGAAAGGAAGAAAGAAAATGTAACACTATAAAGCATAAAAAACTTATAAAGTTTCGTTTGAGGACTATTTTTAGTTCACTGTGTATGTGCACCCATACAAATTATGTTTACATAAAAAGGATTATTATGCAAATGCCTATTTTAGAACTTGTAGCCTAACATTTGTATAGTCTATTCTTGCCTATGCAACATACAAAATCAACAAAAATCTCATTGTCACTAAAAACAGAGAAATTCCCCTCATGAATGAATGGATACCAAGAATGAGTATCCATTTCATTGTTTCTCAAGAATGATCTCTTCCAACCTTGGTACCATAAAGGTCAACATATAGTACAGCAGATGATTGACTTGTTTAAGTTATCAATTATTTTAATATGTTGAACAATTTGCATTTGAAAACTTCAAATTATACAAAACGAGTACTGCAGAGCACTATAAATTATAAAATTTACAGAATACTTCAAAACCAAAAAATTACATCATCGGGTCATGACATCAGAATTTTCATTCTCTATGCATGTTGAATCAACATGGATACAAATAATAAGAAACAACACAAGATGGAGTTTAGATCAACCATTTTGAGCATTTGAACATTATTATCACAACCATATAAGGATATTATTAGGCAAACACTGCAACTACATCTTGTAGTTCTATTCTATGCAATTAGTAAGCTAGAGCAAATAATAATAACAGAATTAATTTGCAATTTGACAGAGTTGGGAGTAGTGAACAGAAATGGACTCTAAAAATTAAGAAAAAAATCTTAAACATAAATGCATGACTTAAGTTCACTAATCACCTAATCTCCCAACCTAAATCAGCGATTTAAGATTGTCACTAGCAACACGAGTTCGTCGCCTCATCTTTGAACATTTTCATGTCTTACTTAATTGTCATTACTGGTCTTTTCTCATAGTTTATGTGCAAAATTGAAGTCTAAAAAATGGGAAAAATACGCCAGTCTTGTGAATATATCATGTCAGACTAGCTATCTTAATTGAATACAGTAGTATTGTGATTCTTATAACAAAATAGAGTGTTTTACTTGCTACAAACACAGTTGTATAATCCAATTTCTGCAAAATAGGGAGAAAATTTTAGAAGGGACGATTTTTTTAAAGAAGTATAAATTGTCTGGTATCTAAAGCTAACATAGCTGAACAGATACATCTATACACACACATTTTAATTTGGGGCATCTTTTCAACCCCATTGCCAGAAGAATGAAAATGGAGAAACCAAAGTCAGAAATACATTGAACATTTGAACAATCTAAACCATTTCATTTTCTCGCTTTTTTTCCCACACGAATCTTGCAATTTCTAGGAAATTTCACGAAAATAAAGTTACCCATAAGAGAAATTGGACTCGCAAGTCCTTAAAACCCCTCAAACAAACAAAATCAACATAGTGACCTACTCTTTTCGAGTTAAAAAAATTAGTTTAGGGCTTCCAATCAATCGGGAGAGGAGAGGGGCCGAGATGAAGAGTTCCAATCAGGAGAGGTAACAATCAGAACACATACCAGTCTTGTCGAGTACGAAGCGATGAAGAGCTCCAAGCGGCATAGGGAAGCAATCGTATACCTGAATATGATAGAGGACCCAATCGATCAAAAACCCTAGGCAACTGATAAGGAGATGAAAACCCTATGCCTCACATACACACACTTACAGATCGAGAGAGAGAGCAGGAGAACGAAAGAAGGCGGCTCACACAGATCGTGAGAGAGAGTGGGAGAATGAGAGACAACAAGAGAAATTGGCTTAGGTGTATCATCGATGCACATATTGTATTGGCAAAAACAATAAAATACATCTACGAAGATCTGAAGGTTGGTGCCCAGAAATTATAAGCTTTTTGCGACGCAATACTTTACATTGCCAAAAATAAGATATTTACCGACTTGTTTTTAGTTTCCAAATAAGTACTCTGCATTGGCAAAAGTTTAATAAATTAGCGCCCAAAAAATAGTCTAGCGCCAAATGAATTGGCAATGAGTTCGCACTCCTCGTCGGCAAAAGTAGCATTTTAGCAATGAATTAGAGCATTCGTCGCCAAGTGTGGTTGGTAATAGTGCATTTTGTTGTAGTGAAAATGATAGTAACAAAAAATTGATGGTTTTGTGATTTAGGAATTCCAGAAGAAATGTAACCACAAAACTCATGAACTAGAGGATGCTTAGCTGATATGGTTTTTCTATTTTAGTATTTTTGGGGCCGAAGATATGTTTATATATGGATATAAAGTATGCATAAAGAGAGTGAGAGAGACAAATTGATGATATTATCTTATTAAAGTTTAAATGGGAAATTGATTATATATCTAAGGGTAAAATAGAAAAAAAAACATGAAATATTTAATGATGAAATCAGTTTTCGTTTTTTTTTAACAGTCAATTAACAGAAGGGTGAAGGTGAAATACAAAAGTAAAACAGAAAAGAGTGTGGTGTTATTTCAGTAATCAAAGGAGAGGTCCCCATAATAAGCTTAAACTTTAGGGAAGGTAAGTGTAATTTATCTATAAATTTAAAATTTAGCTCGTTTATTAAACTAATTCGGCTCGTATAAGCTCATCAAAACTTGTATAGGTTTGTGAATAATCTATTTAATTACTCGGCTTGACTCAATTTATGCTTGTTCAGTTCGTTTAAGTGTATGTATAAATACTTTATAAAATTTAGGGTTTATATCAAATTTAATCCCTTATAAAAAGTTGAAATATAAGCTCAAATTTGAGTTGTGTTGAAATTTTAGGCATAAATCCCCTAACGCGGCAGAAAAAGAAACATAGGCTTCAATCCAGACAAACTAAGTAAAGAATAAGAACACCCATAAGAACACGAGAATTTACATGGTTTGGCTGACTGCCTACCTCCACACGAGAAGAAATAATCCACTATTCTCAAATAAGTAATACAAGTTTTACTCTCAACCTCACAATCTTTGTGTATGCCTTCAAACTATGCTTATCCGTGTCTCTTTATACTATCTCTAATCTCTCCTTGAATCTCTCTCTGAGTATTAGACAACTTGCACACGTTTCTCTTAACCCTAGATGAACTATAGAGTTCATATATATAAGCCTCGACCAAAAAATTCTAAAATAAGTTTCAGAACGTCGTGGCGGCGCTCAAGCTCCCCTCGAGCGTGTACTAGTGCCATACCTGGTACTTAAGCGTTTAGCTAGCGCACTATTCTGTCTTCTAGGTGCTCAAACGTCCTGCGAGCGCTAATTACTGGATTAACAAGCGCTCAATTGCCCCGCGAGCGCCCAGCGAGTGCCAACTTTTGGACTGCTGGCGCTCAAGTGCCTTGCGTGCGCTCCATGAGCGTCAACTAAATCTGACTTTTGATTTTTTTGAAAAATTCGAGCAACAAATCCAATAAGCTGACTCATTTATGATATTTTAGTCAAGCTCAAATATAATTATTTTAAACAAGTTGAACTCAAACAAAAATAACCAATTTTGTTTGAGTTCAATCTGAGCTCAAAAACCATATAAAAGAAAAACTTAAACATCTAAAAAATTTAGCACAATTAGACATCTCATGTATGCCCTCTATACATTTTGAATTTTCCCATAATCCGGGGACCTATTTTTCTGTAGAAAACAGAATGGTAATGATTAGAGATTTGGTTGGCAAGCTTATTTTTTGTTTTTTCTTTCTCGATATAAGAGACAAAAGCAATACAAACATTTCGTGAATACTGCTCTAAATTTTGAATTATTAAAACTTTAATTTTGGTTTCCTTTGGTTTTCGGTTAAAGTTAGGCTTAAAGTCATTTGACACATTTTTATATGTTTTTAAAAATATTATTGTCAGGCCAAATTTGATTACTATAAATACACAAAAACGTGTTAAAACAAATCGCACTACAAAATAATATTTTTAGAAAAAATTATTACTAAAATAAATGCTTTTAAAAATTACAAAATTGTGCCTTTTGAGATCTAACCGATGAAATATGGCCAACAATTGCATTGGTCATGGCATGATGAATTTTGTTCATTGGATCGGTTGCAGTCGATCATGAGCTTTTGATTATTAATTTTTCAATGTCAAATCATGCTTTTGCTATCATTTTTTAATTTTTCTATGATCATAAGCTTTTATAGAAGAAAAACTCAAATAGTTCATGTACTTGTTAATGTATTTAGCAAAAGAATATGACCATGTTTGTTTTGGCAGACTAATAGTTCGTTCGAACTATTAGTTCGGTGTATAATTTAATACCGTGTTTGTTAAGCATCCGGACGAATAGTTCGGGCAGACTAATAGTTCAGCATTTGAACTAATAGTCTGGGCGGACTAATCCGGACTATTAGTCCGCCAAATGGAGAATAATTAGCGAGGGGGATGTGTGGGATTAAGAAGGATTGAATTAAGGAGTGAATTTTAAAATTTTTAAAAATAATAAGAAATTTTAAAATAATAAAATAAATAACATAAAATTTAACAATAACATAAAATTTAACTTATTAATTTATTTAAGTTAATTTTAAAATAAATTAACTTAATACAATGATAAATTATTATCTTGTTCGTTATTTAATTCCACTCAATTCAAATATAAAAAAATTATTCCCACCTCACTACTAATCCCACTTCATTATCAATTCACATTCACTAATAATCTAATTTAATCCAGTTCGAATTATCAAACGAGTCCATGTGTACTAAAAAAATTCCTTAAAAATAAATACACAACATACAATAGAGGAATGTTATGATGATCATATCTGGTGATCATATTTGGGTATCATATAATATGATATTTTATATGTGGTGTTTATGTTATTATATGGATTACTCATTTTTTTAAGCACCCCACATAAAATACCACATAATATGGTATTCAAATATAGTCATCAAAATATAATCATCGTAGCATCATTGAATACCATAAGGATAAAGAGGAACAAATTTTCATTTCTAGTTATAAACTATAATTTATTCTAAACACCTACAACTTCTGCTACAAATTACAGTTTCTACTATAAACTACAACTACTAATTCCGCTACTAATTTTAGTTATAGCCTATAATGTATTCTAAGCATTCTCAAGTTCTGTTATAAATTACAATTACTTTTTTTTTATTTCAGTTACAAGCTCCAATCTTTCCCAAACACTTACAATTTCAGTTACAAGTTACAATATACAAGTTATTAATTCTAATAATACCAAATACCATCGAGTGGGGGTTAACTTTAAATCTTAATAGGCTGGTCCACTGTCTGAGTCTAGACCCGGTGGACCAAGAAACAGAACAACCATTGAACTCGTTGGAAGATAGGAAAATCCATCTAAACTGAAGGTTAGAGCTCGATCGAGAGTAATAATGGCAGGCAAATCGAAGTGGGAGCGTATATAATACGATGGGATATTAGGATCTAGAGCATTGATGGCGCTAACGCATCGGTGGGAGCATATATAATGCGATGAGATATTAGGGTTTAGAGCATTGATGGACTGACGCATTTGTACCTTTTTGCATCGAAAGACACTTGATATGATTCAAAATGATCAAATCGCCTGTCAGATTATAGGAGGAAACGCTTAGGTAAATTCCAAGGAAGAGAAATTGACGGCACTCATTAGAACTGTACATAGGGAACCACCCTTTCCAGCCAAGGACCTAGGTCTAGTTTTTTTCTTTCCCTCGTCAGCAACACATCATATCGTTGCAGAATCACCCCGCACAACCACCATTATGAAACATATTGAAATGTTTATTCAAACAAACAAGATGTGATCGAGCATGACTACATCAGTAACTATATAGCTGGAATCATATTACGTTCTTGAAAATATATAATTTACTTTTATAATCATATTTATGTAATTTTTGATAGTCAATTAATTTATGCTTTTATAAATGTAATATTTTTTATAAATTTCATAACATAAACAATTTAGCGTGTGATTGATCTAAATCTTCTTATACAATTTTTTTTTTAATTTTTAGTGAACTTTTTTAATATTAGTCAAAATAAATGTATTTTTTAAATTAATTTCGTCATGAAAAATAAAAAAGTAAATAATTTTGATGAAATTTTTTTAAAAAAAAATTAGATAATTAAGATGAAAAATACTAATTTAACAAGTTTTATTTTTTTTCATTTTTTGTGTTTTTTTTCGTTTTTAGTAAAAAAAATTTAACTTTAATCCAAACAATAGATATGCTTTTTAGATTTTTCTCGTTACCCACAGAATTGAAAAATAAGAAATTTAGACCCAAAAATAAAAAGTGAAAAAAAAATCCAATGAAGGTACTAACCATTAAATCATTAAAATATGTCATTGCTAAAAATTATAAAAATGAAATAAAAATCTCATTATTCTTTTTAGTTTACGTATGTATACAAAATTAAATCACTGTGCTAATCACGGATTATTGTATCTTACCGATAAAAATATATATTTTTAAAAAAACTAAAAATGACACATACTCTTACTAATAAAATAAAATAAATTAACAATTGATTTGGAGATTTAACTCTTTACTTAGATTTTTTATTTTTTAAAAAAATTAAACAGTAATACTACGTACATAAATAACAAATTAAAAATCAGGTATATAAATTGAATTCAAACCATTTACTTATACTAAAGTTTATAATATTTATTAATTTTAATATAAATAAATAACCAAAATCAACTTATTTATGGAATTAAACAAATTATTTTCCTAATAAAAAGAGACAGCCGCGTTATAGTCACTACCATCATAAGTGGGAAATGGAGAAACGGCAATGTAGGCGGACACGTGCAATGTCTACCAAAGCACTAACCTCAGCATGTTACGGTCAATTCTGCCGACATCATGGTTGGAAATTTTCGGAAAGTGCATAATCCAAAAGTCAAATTTAGAGGCACTTTTCAAATTCAAAAATGATCATCGTTTTATTGAGGGAAAGTTATTATTAGATACTCCTATTGTACTATTTAAGCGATGTTATGTGGTATATATTTTTGATAAATAAATTATTGAGAGAATTTTTAACGCCGACATAAAATTCATGCTTGGGAATCCAAAAAATACATCTTTATTAAACTTTCAACAATTTACAGAATCTAAAATTACAGAGAATGAAATAACAGGAAAACATAAA
>JAOTRH010086906.1:0-16799 GCA_034768845.1 Heliamphora exappendiculata | reverse complement strand
TATAAAACCCCCAAAATAAATAAATAAATATTTAAATAATTTGTAATAACAAACAATTGCTGAATGTTCCTTGGGCTACTATTTAACTATTAAAGATTGTGCCGACAACGTAGTTAGAATAGTAATAAACTAATTTTTTTTATAGCGGCCACACACATTAGCATTTTGCACCTTTCTGAAATTACAAAACATACCACGTTACACCTCATAATCCTAATGTCTAGATTCTCCCATAGTTGCATAACAAACTATAATTGGTAATGAAGTTAGATGTATATTATTTATGTGAATATGTGATTGGTTACCTCAGTTTTATGAATTTTTGTAAATATCTCGGATCAAACATAAATACACGTATGTTATTATAACTATTCTCAAATTTCTGTTAAGAATAGCATATGTACGAAGAAATCAAATAGATGAATTAAGAGACATGCTCGAGGAATTAACCAACGTCTTATATACTTACATCCAACAACAATAATAACAACAACAACAAACCTCTTTTCATACCGAGTAGGGAGCAAAAAATCCTCAGCCCAACAACCCTCCACCTTAGGAAAATTCAGGCTAAATGAATCTAGCGGGAGGAATAAATATAAAAGAATTTCTCAAACCAAAACCCCCGACCTTCCATAGCAGAATGGATCCAGCTAAAGCTAATGAATAGATCGCAGCTATTGAGAAAATCTTCATGGTGTTAAATTGCAATGAAATACAAAATGTTGGGTTAGCGACATATCAACTAGAAGGTGAGGCTTATCAATGGTGGGAATTGAGGTGAGGCTTATCAATGGTGGGAATTGAAAGGCAGGACTGAACCCAGAATAGGATGAGAATGATTTGGAACTATTTTTGAGGAAAAATACATATCCCAGTCGCTATAAGATGCTAAGTGCATGGAATTCCAACAATTGAAGCAAATAAGAGAGATGACGGTAGCTAACTATGAAGCAGAATTTACCAATCTTGTCCAAAAATGTGCCTCATATGATAATAACAAAAAATATAAAGACAAAAAAACTTGAAGATGATTTAAAACCAAAAATACGAAGAGTGGTACATCCTATGCGATGAGCCACCCATCCAGATGTAATTGACAGAACATTACTTGTAGAACAAGAGCAAAGTGAAAGAAAAAGATTTTTTGATACTCAGAAACGGCAAAAACAGATGAAGAACACAACCCATAAGCGACCAAACATGGGAATACCACAACCAATGCCCATATGCTCAACATGTGGCAAGTCTTATTCTAGTGTTTGTTGGAAATTGGACAATTGCTGTTTTAATTGTGGTGAAATGGGCCATTTAAAGAGAGATTTCTCAGAGTTACATCCAGTAGTTAATACTAGACTAGGATTTGGAAATGGGAACCAGGGTCAAGGAAGATAGAGATGGGAAGACAAGGAGTTGGAAATAATATGGGACAATTCACATGTCTAAGAATAACTAATAACATTGGACCAAGAGTTACGAATAACACTGGACCACGACAGGGCAAAGCATTTGCACTGATGCTGGGGGACCCATAAAATGCCAAGAATGTGATGGCAGGTAGCATACTTATTTGTTCTGTACAAACATACATTCTTCTTGATTTCGAATCAACCCATTCTTTTGTATCCACCAGATTTACTAAAATCCTACCAAAAAATTCTAAACCCTTAGAATATAAGTTAATAATCTCTCAACCAAAGAGTAGCAATATAACATGTTCCACGGTGATTAGAAATTGCGACCTTCACCTAGGGAATTTACACCTGACAATGGACTTGATTCCTATTGACAAGTCACATTTTGATGCAATTCTTGGTATGAACTGGTTATCCACAAATCATGCACTTATTTATTGTGCAAAGAAGAGCATTATTTTTCACAAGCCTGAGTTAGGAGATGTCACGCCCCATGCTCTAGGTCACGTGAAACACTCATAAACAATCTTATAAAACACCCAACTGATGTTTACTCACAAATTAAAGCATACAAGTATTTAATATATATCCGCCACAAGGGCTTACATTACACGGTTCTAACACCAAAAAACATATAACATATATGATCAAAAGAAACAAAAAGGAAGATTAAAGGTCTTCCGCCTCTCTAGCAACTCCGAATCAACCTGTGTGATCGGTACCTAAAAAATATTTCAAATCTCATACCGTAAGCCAAAACTCAGTAGAAACTAGACAAGCATGCAATATAAACAAAACATGCTCGAAAAACGAGGTGCAATTTTTGACTCACATGAGCCATAAAATAGTTTTTTATATCTGAACTCATACGAGCCCTAGAAGAAAACAGTTTTAAAAAATAGTTTTATACAAGAACTCCTACTAGTCTCAAAGAAAATGGTTTTAAAAACGATTTTGTATCACGACTCATCAGAGCCTAGAAAATAACTTGATATATAGATATAATAAAATGCTTCACCAACAAATTAGACTCCTACGAGCCACGACTCCCACGAGCCCCACATATAGAGATCTATATTCAAACACACATCCACAGGATAAAATCGTAAACCACGGGATAATACCGCACACCACGGGATAACATCACAAACCATAGGATAACACCGCACACCACGGGATAACACCGAACCAACATATGCATTTACAAAATCAAAGCCTTAAATGCTTCAAGGCCACCTTTAAAACAGCAATGGACCCATACACCCCGCACCCAACGATGCACCAGCCACCACGCACACAACCGTGCCACAACACCCCGCATGATGTGACCAACACCCTCTCTGTGACTTCAATTTATCGGACCCCATAATCCAATCAACAAAAAAACCACTAGAGGAAAGCAGTCGATCCAGCTCCATAACCTAATTGACTGAGAGGCCACCACATGACCAACCAAAACAACTAAAAACACCAAACGCCCAACACAGGACCCCATTCGAATGACCTTCCATGCCCAATCGACTGAAAACACACTAGAAACAAAAAACCCCAAACCGAGCCAACTCAGTCGACTGAACCCAGGCAAAAATTGACTCCGAACTACTGTTTTAGCCCACCTGAGCCCAAAACGAAGCCTCTAAACTCCCATCTAACACCCTCAGACACACACACGCCCAAGCCTAACACCAAAACCTTGAAAAAAAACACTTGAGACCCGATTTCATCCAACCAAAATCGATAAAAAAGCAGTTTTGAACCCCAAAACCAACGTTTGAAACATAAAGCGATTTCACGAATTTTAAAATGGTAAAAACACACACGATTACACGTAGCACCCTAATAAGATATGAGAGTCTAAGATTCTACCTCATTGAGTTAAAAACTCAATGCCTCGATCCATGTGTAAAATCAAACTTTATTGTATAACATTTTGTTCGGATCGTGAATGCGTAGCTCCGGATGCCAATAGCAGGGATCCGCTGTTGGATCGTTGCAAATCGAGCCCCGGGCCCCTGAGAAGTTAGAGAGAAGGCAGAGAGAAAAAGGAGAAACTTAGCTGAGAAGTTTTGAAAATATCAAACGCTAGATATTTATAGGCCACAAAAATATCTCTTTTTTTTAAACCCGCATCACAGCGCCCAACTGCCCCAAAAACCAACCCCGCATGCATATCTAAACCCGAACATGCATAAAAACACATATGAATATGCTGAAACAAAAATGACAAACACGCGTCAAAAAATACCAAAAAAGAAAATGGGCCAGGATCTCACAACTCTACCCCCTTAAAGGAATTTCATCCCTAAAATATAGCACAATGTCAAAAGGAAACAAACTGTGGATCGCAAGGTATAAGAGATGGTCTGCCAAACCATTCCTAGGATATAGTCAAATAAGGTCAGGCATCCTAAACAACGGCCAACTATCTCAAAGACACAAGATCTACAACTCACCCTAATCTCACAACCTCACCAACCACTATCTCAACACAGCACACCACCGTGGAGTCCATCATCAACCCCTAACAGATGAAATGAAGAAACTAGCCCAAAGCTTGCATAGTTAAAAAGTACCTCTGCGCACTGGAGAAGTATCTGTATCATCCGACACGACCAGTGCCCTGGAAGAACTGGGAGCTGTCAGTGCATACGCTCGATCCTGTTTCATCCTGGTCTATCCACCATAACCCGACACTATTGGCTGCCGCACTGACTGAACTGAAGCACCCCCACCTGCAATCCGAGAAGTCTAAACTACGAGATACTGCTGTTGATCCTACACAATTGAACCCTCTGGTGTGCCTACTGTGCTCGGTGCACTCTCTCTCTCTCTGAGGACAGTTCTTGCGAATATGTTAACTATAGCCACATCCAAAACAAATCGGTGGCCCTCTCCCCTGTAACTGATCCGGTATGAGACTTTGGGACTGCCTCAACTGTGGATCCCAGAACTGCCTCGGCTGTGGGAAATTTGGCACACGATGCCCCGGCTGTCCACACCATAACATCTAACCTCCCTCTGCTCTGGCCTCCCCGACGAATCCACTGATGGTGCTAGTGTAAAAAATTACTGTGGTAACCCAGATAGATGGAAACTAATACCAGAAGACTTCTGCCTCTTACCAAAACGTCCACCTGTATGTGCCTCTGTCCCACCTTGTGGTGTTTTGGCCTCCCTGGAAACTCGAATCTCTGCCAAGGTATTCTCAATCCTCGCTGCTGCCTCCACTAGCTCTGTAAATACACGCAACCCTATGCCAACCACTCTTTCTCTGATCGCAAGCCTCAAACCCCGCTCAAACCACCTTGACCTCAGCTCGTCGGTCGCCACCAACTCCAGTGCAAAATGGGACAAGCTAGTAAACCTGGCCTCATACTGCATAACACCCGTCACTCCCTTGGTGAGAGTATAGAACTCCTCTCTATACAAGTCTCTAGATGAAGCAGGAAAATATTTCTCCAGAAAAACTCCAGTGAACGTTGCCCATGTGACCCCGACAGTATTTTTGGCATACTTCCACCACTCGTGAGCATCACCCCTCAACTGAAATGTGGTAAAAGAAACCTGCAATTCATCCTCAGCTATCTACAGCGTGTCAAGGATCCGAGTCATCAACTACAACCACTCTATAGCCACTGTAGGATTAGGATCCCCAGCAAAAGTATGTGGATCCATAGGCTAAAACTCTCGCATCGCCATCGTAGCCCTCGACTCAGACACTCCCTCTCTAACAGTCTCACCTCTAGCTGCCTCAACCAGATACTAGATAGAGCCAACTAGCACACGCAACAACTCAATCGTGTTTATCGGTCTCTGGGAAGCATTTGCATCCCGAGCATCAAGGATAGGCACATCCCCTTGACTAAAACCACGGCCACGGCCTTGACCACGGTCTCGCCCTCTCCATGCAGACATCACGTCTACATGAAAGAAACACAGAACATAAGATGCAACATATAAGCACGAACCACATAAATATGCTAACACGTAGTCACATAAGTTGATGCTAAACGAACTCTACATACCGTAGAGAACCAACAATAATGGCGTGTCAATTTGGATAACCTATTCAGATTTCCTGTTAGAAATCATGTCAGCTAAACGCATTTATAACTTGACTCCCAAATTTGTTAATCCAAATGCCCAAAGGAATGAGTAATCAATTACAAGGTTCAACCCCCATGCTCATATATACACAGCATTCTCATGCTTAACATGCTAACACGTTTATGTTATCAAAACATCTAAACACAAGCAATCAAGCACACGCAATCAACCTCACACGGTAATGCACCCTCTTCTCATGGCTCTTAGGTATTCGAACCCAAAACTCTAATATCATTCTGTCACACCCCATGCTCCGGGTCACGTGAAACGCCCATAAACAACCATATAAAACACCCAATCCGATATTTACTCACAAATTAAATCATAAAAGCATTTAATAGATATCCACCACAAGGACTTACATTACACGGTTCTAACACTGAAAAACATGTAAATATACATGATCAAAAGAAACAAAAAGGAAGACTATAGGTCTTCCACCTCTTCAGCAATCCCGAATCAACCTGCATGATCGGTATCTAAAAAATATTTTAAATCCCACACTGTGAGCCAAAGCTCAGCAGAAACTAGACAGGCATGCAATATAAACAAAATATGCTCGAAAAACAAGGTGTAGTTTTCGACTCACACGAGCTATAAAATAGTTTTTTATATCTAAACTCATACAAGCCTCGAAAGAAAATAGTTAAAAAAATAGTTTTGTACGAGAACTCCCAAAAGTCTCAAAGAAAATGATTTTGAAAACGTTTTTGTATCACGACTCATCAGAGCCTAGAAAATAACTTGATATATAGATATAGTACAATGCGTCACCAGCAAAGATAGACTCCTACGAGCTACGACTCCCACGAGCCCTACATATAACATAGAATTAACTCTCACAAACCTTAATAACAGTTCATTCACATAGATAAATATCTATACTCAAACACACATCCACGGGATAAAATCACAAAATACGGGATAACACCACACACCACGGGATAATACCACAAATCACGGGATAATACCGCACAACACGAGATAACACCGTATATTACGGGATAACACTGCACACCACGAGATAATATTGCATACCACGGAATAAAATCAAATCAACATATGCATTTACAAAACCAAAGCTTTAAATGCTTCAAGACCGCATAAGATCACGTACCATCTTACCACATACAAGAACAAAACTAATCAGAGTTCTATAAGCACAGAAGCACGTATAACTATGACATTCCACATAACGATGCCCTATAGCCAAACACGACATCACATGCCACACACCCGTCATCCGTTCACCCTAACGATCCACTCACCGAGACAACCAACGATGCAGAAAATCAAAACCTAAGTCGAAAACCAACACCTGAATCTCCTACAAAATGGTTCTCACCAGAAACCACCTTCAAAACAACAACGGACCCGCACACCCTGCACCCAACGATACACCAGCCACCACGCACACAACCAGGCCTCAACACCTAGCATGATGTGACTAACACCCTCTCCGTGACTTCAATTGACCGGACCCCATAATTCAATCAACTGAAAAACCACTAGAGGAGAGCAATCGATTGAGTCCCATAACCCAATCGACTGATAGGCCACCACACGACCAACCAAAATCACTAAAAACACCAAACGCCCAACACATGACCCCAATCAACTGACCTCTCATGCCCAGTCAACTAAAAACACACTGAAAACCAAAAACCCCAAATCGAGCCAACTCAGTCGACTGACCTCCCAGGTCCAGTCGACTGAACCCACAGAACCACGATCTAGTTGACTGACCCCCTCGATCCACTAAACTAAACCTAGGCAAAAACTGACTCCGAGCTATTGTTTCAGCCCACCCGAGCCTAAAATGAAGCCTCTAAACTCCCATCCAACACCCTCGAACATACACACGCCCAAGACTAACACCAAAACCTCAAAAGAAATACTCTAGACCTGATTTCATCCAACCAAAATCGATAAAAAAAAATAGTTTTGAACCCCAAAATCAACGTTTGAAACATAAAGCGATTTCATGCATTTTAAAATGAAAAAAACACACACGATTACACGTAGCACCCTTATAAGATGTGAGTGTCTAGGATCCTATCTCATTAGTTAAAAACTCGATGTCTCGATTCATGTGTAAAACCAAACTTCGTTGGAATGAAATTTTATCCAGATGAACGCGTAGCCCCCGATGTCAATTACAGGATCTGCTGTTGGATCGTTAAAAATCGAGCCCCGAACCCCCAAAAAGTTGAGATAAGACAAAAAGAAAAAAGAAAAAACTTAGCTGAGAAGTGTTAAAAATATCTAACGCCATATATTTATAGGCTACGAAAATTTCTTTTTTTTAAACCCGCATCACAGCGCCCAATGGCTTTGGGAACCAATCCCGCATGCATATTTAAACCCGAATATGCATAAAAACACGTATGAACATGCTAAAACAAAAATGGTAAACATGCGTCGAAAAACGTTGAAAAAGAAAGCGGGTCAAGGTCTCACTGGAGAATTCCAAGGAAAAAAAGTAGTGGGACCCTCATATTTTGTATCAGTAGCATGAGCTCGATGACTTTTAAGCAAGGGATGCCAAGGCTATTTGTGAGATCCTGACCCATTTTCTTTTTTGGCATTTTTCGACGCGTGTTTACTGTTTTATTTTTGGTATGTCATATGTGTTTTTATGCATATTTAGATTTAGATATGCATGCAGGGTTGGTTCCCGGGATCGTTGGGTGCTGTGATGCGGGTTTCAAAAAAAAATTTTTTTGTGGCCTATAAATATCTGGCGTTATATATTTTTAAAAGATATTTTCAAAACTTCTCAGCTAAGCTTTCTCATTTTCTCTCTGCCTTCTCTCTAACTTCTCGGGTACTCGAGGTTCGATTTTCAATGATCCAACAGCAGATCCCTGCTATTGGCACCGTGGGCTACGCGTTCATCCGGATAGAATTTTATTTCAGCGAAGTTCAATTTTGTAAGTGGATCGAGGCGTTAAATTTTTAACTCAACGAGGTAGGATCCTAGATTCTCCTGTCTTATGAGAGTGCTGTGTGTAATCGTGTATATTTTTACCATTTTAAAATGCATGAAATCGTTTTATGTTACAAACGTTGGTTTTTTAGTTTAAAATCTTTTTTTGTCGATTTCGGTTGGATGAAATCGTGTCTCAGGTGTTTCTTTTAAGGTTTTGGTGTTAGGCTTGGGCGTGTGTATGTCCGAGGGTGTTGGATGGGAGTTTGGAGGCTTCGTTTTGGAGTTTTAGGGGTTGAAATAGTAGCTCAAAGTCGGTTTTTGCCTAGGTTCAGTGGACTGGATCGAGGGGTTCAGTTGATTGGATCATGGTTCTGTGGGTTCAGTTGATTGGACCTACGAGGTTAGTCGACTGAGTTGGCTTGTTTTGGGGTTTTTGGTTTCTAATGCGTTTTTAGTCGACTGGGCAAGGGAGATCAGTCGATTGGTGTCCTATGTTGGGCGTTTGGTGTTTTTTTTTGTGGTTTTGGTCGGTCACATCATGCGGGTGTTGAGACATGGTTGAGTGCGTGGTGGTTGGTGTATCGTTGGGTGTGGGACGTATGGGTCCATTGTTTTCTTTAAAGGTGTTTCCTAGTGAGAACCGTTCTGTGGGAGGTTCAGGTGTTGGCCTCTGGGTTAGGTCTTGGTTTTCAATATCGTTGGTTATCTCGGTGAGTGGACGGGTCGTTCGGGTGAACGGATGACGGGTGTGTGTGGCTTGTGATGTCGTGACATGTTAGGTGGCATCGTTATGTGGAACGTCGTGGTATATGTGTTTCTGTGCTTATAGAACTATGGTTATTTTTATCCTTACATGTTGTAGGACGGGTATGTGGTCCTATGTAATTTTATGTGGTCTTGAAGCAGTTTAGGCTTTAGTTTTGCAATTGCATATGTTGATTCGGTGTTATCCTGTGGAATGCGGTATTATCTCGTAGTGTTCGGTGTTATCCTATGGTATGCGGTATTATCCCGTGGTTTGCGGTTTTTTTCCCGTGGATGTGTGTTTGAGTATAAATCTTTATCTATGTGATAGAATGGTTATCAAGGCTTGTAAAAGTCAGTTTTGTGTTACATGTGGGGCTCGTGAGAGTCTTGGCTTGTAGGAGTCTATCTTTGCTGGTGAAGCATTGTACTATATATATATATCAATTTATTTTCTATGCTCTAATGAGTCGTGATACAAAACTGTTTTCAAAATTATTTTCTTTGAGACTCTTGGAAGTCCTCGTATAAAACCATTTTAAAATATTTTCATCTGGAGCTCGTATGAGTTCAGATATAAAACCGTTTTTATGGCTCGAGTGAGTTGAAAATTGCACCTCATTTTTCGAACATATTTTGTTTATATTGCATACTTGTCTACTTTCTGCTGGGTTTTGACTCACGGTGTGGAATTCAAAATATTTTTTAGGTACCGGTCACGTAGGTTGATTCGAGGTTGCCGGTTGAGATGAAAGACTGATAGTCTTCTTTTTGTTCTTTTGAACCATGTATGTTTACATGTTTTTCGGTATTAGAACCATGTAATGTAAGTCCTTGTGGTGGATATATTATATGCTTGTATGCTTTAATTTGTAAGTAAACATCGGGTTTGGTGTTTATTATGGTTATTTATAGGCGTTTCACGTTACCCGGAGTTTAGAGTGTGATACTATTTATGTAATGTGATGTTAGACCTAGTCACTAAATCGAGCATATCTAATAATCCCAGTAGTATGTGAATTCTAAGAAGTATTCCTCGACCAATTTCCAAAAATACTTGTTGACAGAGAAATTGAATTTGCCATCAATGTTATCCCTGGAACTCAACTGATTTCAAAAGCCCCATATTGCATGGCTTCGATAGAATTAAAAGAATTAAAAATTCAATTACAGGAACTTTTAGACAAGGGATTCATCCAACCAAGTGTATCGCCATGAAGAGCTCCTGTTTTATTCCAAGAAACAAAAGGACGAAAAGCTGAGATTGTGTATCGACTATCGAGAATTGAACAAAGTCACAATCAAGAATATATATCCTCTTTCAAGGATTGATGACCTATTTGATCAATTATAAGAAGCTAGAGTGTTCTCAAAAATTAACTTGCAATCCGGTTATCATCAACTAAAGGTAAAAACTGAAGACATGGAAAAGATGGCTTTTTGTACCCGTTACGGACACTACGAATTTTTGGTCATGCTTTTTGGTGTGACTAATGCACCAACCGCATTTATGGATTTGATGAATCGGGTATTTAAGAACTACCTGGATGATTTCGTCATCATATTTATCGATGATATCTGGATCTACTCAAGGGACGCGAAGCAACATGCGACACATCTACGGGTAGTGTTACAAACACTAAAAAATCAAAGGCTATGTGCGAACTTCAAGAAGTGTGAGTTCTGGCCTGATAAGGTAGTTTTTCTTGACCATGTGGTCAACGGTGATGGAATCATGGTAGATCCTCAAAAGATTGAAGTAATTATAAATTGACCAAGACCAACCACAGTGACAGATATTCGAAGTTTTCACGAACTTGTTGGGTATTATCGCAGATTTGTCTAGGATTTCTCAAAAATTGCTACTCCAATGACAAAATTAACTCGAAAAGGAGAAACTTTTGCATGGATAGAAGAACAAGAGAAAAGCTTCCAAACTATTAGAACTAGGCAACCCAAGAGTGGGGGGTGAATTGGGTCTTTAAAAAATAAATAACAATTTAAAAAAAATTCAAATACCTTTTAATATAGCAATAAAGCAAGATATGCAATTATATAAGCAATGCAAATATTAAAATATGAGAGATAGAGAAAAAGAACCAGACAACATGAATTTATAGTGGTTCGGTTTTATCCTAACCTACATCTACTCCTCAAGATCTCCCTTGAGTATTTTCACTATTCAGAATACTCCACGAGTGTATTCTAAGCCTTTACAAGTTTCAAGTCTTCTCTTGAGCTATCTGAATATTTACGGGCACATTCACAAGCCTATTTCAGCTTCAAGAAGATCTTATGAAAATAAGTCTCTATTTTCTTCTAATTTCTCTTGAACTCTTCTTTGATGAGTTTCACTCACTCACTCAAAGGCTAAATGGTGACTCACCCTTGATTACAATAAATGAGATGTAATACATGAAGAACACCCACTCTCTTTACAAGATTGATTTACAGTAAAAGAAAGCGTAAATAGAAATGAGGAACAAGAACATGAGTTGCAGCAATAAATGTGAGCTTGATGATTTCTGAGATTAATTTGAGTAATAGAATAGTAAATGCAATAAATGTGAGCTTGTGAGTTATTGACCGTTTGAGGTAAGTGGGGGCAACAAATGCTAAAAAACTAACCGTTGAGATCTGTCGTATTTTGAATTTCTGTCTTTATGGTCGACACAAATATCTTTGATACCGACACAAAGTGTCTGGGGCAGGGTTCTTCAAGTGGTTGGGTCGACACAAATCATCTGAGGGGTCGACACAAATTCTGCACTTTACCTTCCAACGTTCTGGGGTCGACAAAAATAAATATGGTGTCGACTCGTTTGAAACTTTAGCATCCAGACGAGCCATTTTGTGCCAACTCAACTTGACTCTAGAATCGACACTAAATCTCTGCAGAAAGCCTCGGTACTTTTGTGTCGGCACATTTGTGCTTTGGGTCGACACCAAAATTCTGCAGTCAGCCTCGGTTGTTTTGTGTCGGCACAAATCTTCTTGGGGTCGACACCAAAATTCTGCAGGTAGGTTCAGGATTTTTGGGTCGACACGATTTGTCTTAGGGTTGACACCAAAAATTCTACAGGAGGTCTTAGTTGTTTTGTGTCGACAATTTCTATTTGTGACGACCCAAAATTTCAGAAATCAAAAGTGAAGATCAATTTTTGTGTCGACACAAAATATGTTTGTGTCGACTCAAAATGAGTCATGGGTACTTTGGCACTTTTGTGTTGACACAAAGCAAATTTGTGTCGACACTAACTTTTTTGTACCTGAAGATCAACTTGTAAAACAGTTAGGGTGTCAAACCATTTGATCAATGGGTGTTGACACACTTGATATACTTCAAGTATACTTTACCTTAAAAGTGTTTGACTTAATTTTCAATTAAGATCAACACAAAAATATTCTAATTAAAGAATACTTATGTGTTTGAACATTTTGAGATAAAAGTCATTTCTTTTTTGCTAAGGTGTCAACTTCGATTGTTCAAAATGTGTTAACACTTTCATTTTGAAAATATAAAATATTATCATTTTAAATTCATTTATTCTTAGAAAATAAATTATAAAAATCATCAAAATCAAATTAAAAAGCCCTTGGGTTAACAATCTCTCTTTATTTGATGATTACAACCATATTATCATTTTTTAGAAAATAATTTAAAATATTTTTCAACAAGGGTTCTCCCCTTATCGATATGCCTTAAACAATATATGCAATTATAAAGCTAGGCATACATTAGAGTGAAAACATACAATTTTTATCATGAATTACAACACATGATTAAGAAACATTATGAGTTTATTATACATTGTGCAAAATAGTGAATATGTGCAAAGTGATTTATCTAATCACATCCAATTTCATATGTAATTCATTCAACACACATTCATAGCCAAAAGAATGAGATATAATGAACAAATATATAAACATAAGAATAATTCACTCACAATTCATCCAAAATAAGAAAACTGTTCAACCATCCATAGCAATTAAACCATTCAACCCATGTAAACAGATAGTTAAAAGCAGTGTATGTTTGAAAGAAAAACTATTACAACTTCTTCTTCCAGCAAAAAAATGTATGTTAACTCGCCTTGTCTTCTTTTCTCTCCTTTTTCTTCTCTTTCTTCTCCCCTTTTGTAATCTTCAAAAAGTAAGGCTATTGATCGTCCATGAATTTCTTGAAATCCTTCTTGGCTTTGGGTTTCTCTCTGCTTGCGGAGGCTCGTTCTTTGGCGGCGCGTGATCGTTCATCTTTGGCTTCACCGGCTGCGAGGGCTTCCCAGCAAGCTACCATTGCCAGGTCTGCTTCGCGCTTGAGTCTCGCTGCTTTCTCTTCTTTTTTTCCTTTGGCTTGAATTGATTTTCCCATGCCTGTTTTAGCCATTTCAAGTGTTCTTCCATCTTTTGGGAGTTGGAATGCACCGCAGTGACGATGCCTTGGTCATACTCCTTGCACACTTGATGAATGATGGCCTTGTTGCAATTGACAATGGATGTAATGTTCTCATCCATTGTTTTGTAGAGGGCTCTCCCTGCATCAGTGGAATTTTCCACATCTCTGCGAAGGCTCCGGTTGGTCATGTCAAGGTGTTTTACTTTCTCAGAGAGGAAAGCGATTGTATGATGTAAATCAAAGAAATCATAATCAACTTTGGCTTGGAAGAGAGTGACCTTTTTAGATAGGGAGTTGATTAAAGAAAGTACTTCAGAGAGATCCACTTGAACAGGGCCAGTGGATGATGATGCAGCAGCATGGGGAACAGGAATTGAAGTGGTGTGAGGAGCAGCAGCATAAGATGGTCTTGGAATCTCAAACGAGTCATGAAAGACAAGATGGGAAGGAAGAGAATCAAGGTTTATGGGAATGGAGGAAACAACACGAGTAGGAGGAGGAGTTTTAATAGATGATGGGGTACCTCTGTGAATGGTGGTCCAAGCACCATCCACACATGCAATTTCCATATGTTTTAGGAAGGACTTCCAATACAAATCATGTTTGGAAAAGGTCATTGCCTTTTCCTCAAAGAGGTTGACCTTGAAGTGTCGAAACACTTTGGATAGGTACTCCCGTGTGGCATAGAAGAATTTTTCTTCCCATGGGAGTGAAATATATGAAAAATGAAAAGAAAACCTATATGAAGGTTTTTCTTTTCGAGAATGCACCACATAATAAATATGTGCATGTAGGAGACGTCACCAAATTTTTCCATATGATGGAGGAAAATATGATTAACCATATGGTGTAAGATTCTCATTTCAGATTTCAAGGTGTTGGCCTCTAAGGGCTTGAATGGGTCAATGTCATCATTTTTGAAAATATTTTTGACACATTCCTCAAAAGAGAAGCCATCAACCTCAATAGGTTTCTGGCTGTGATAGACGCAAATATCGCCAGGGAGAATGTCCATAATCTCATTTAGGAAATATGGAGACAGAGTGATTTATGTACCATTCACCCAAGTGGTGATGGTAGTGCAAGGAATCAGAAGAATGTGCATGTGAGCATAAAATGATTTGACAAGTGTGGGATAGTGAAGTTCTTGGATTTGGAAGAGCATTTCCCATCCAAGGCTAGAGAAAAGGTCCTTAAACCTTATCTCAATCGAGTCAAAATAGGCAAAATCAATGGAACGTCCGGGATAAATTTTCCAATTCACAAAGAAAGAAAAATAGAGTTGACGAGATTCAGGATTTTGAAAAGAAATTACCTCAGATGAGGCAACGTTTTGAGGACCAGAGGATGTTCCAGTCGTCGCCGCTTTGGTTGTCTTCTTCCTTTTCGAGGTCCTAGGGCTTGAAGGCAAGCCCTCTTCAGTCCGTTTCAATCCTTTACCCATTGTTCTTGGAGGTATTTTGATGGATTTGGGGTAAGATTTGAGAAGAAGGAGGGTCGACTCAGGGTTTGAGGAAGAGGAGGCGGGAGACGAACGGTTTATAAAGAGATAGAGCGGGAAACGAAATGACTTTTCGTGGACCAACACGTCTTTTATAGACACAACGATTTTTGTCGACACAAATTTAATTTGGTGTCGACACATTTCGTGTCAAGTGGGGGTAACGAAAGGAGCGATGATGTCGACACAATTTCGGTTGGTGTCGACACTTTTTGGCCATTTGGGTCGACCCAATTAAGGTTGGTGTCAACACAAATTTACCGAGAGTCAAGAAAAACTACGGTGTCGACACTAAATAGAATGGGGTCAACGCTTTTGTTCCCAGTGCCACTTCTATACAGTTTGTGTCGATACTACACACATTTATGTGGACACATTTTCAACTTGTGTCGACATATTTTCACATAGAAGAAAGAAATTCAAGCATGTAGAAATACAATAAAAGACATGGTTAATATGGCATATAAATCATCAATTTTGAGCACATAACATACCAAGTTCTCTTCTAATAAAGCATATTCTTTTTTCATTTAAAGATTTTGTAAAAATGTCTGCTAATTGGTAATCGGTGCCTATAAATTCAAGTTCAATGTTTTCTTTTTGCACATGATCTCTTATAAAATGATGTCTAATCTCTATGTGCTTGGTTCTTGAGTGTTGTATAGGATTCTTAGATATATTAATTGCACTAGTATTATCACATTTGATAGGAATATGATCTAGGTGAAAGCCATAATCCTCTAATTGTTGTTTCATCCATAAAAGTTGAGCACAACAGCTTCCAGCTGCAATATACTCAGCCTCGGCTGTAGACAAGGCTACTAAGTTTTGCTTCTTGCTAAACCAAGAGATTAGAGAGTATCCTAGGAATTGACAAGTACCACTTGTGCTTTTTCTATCTACTTTACATCCGAAAAAATCAGTATTCGAAAAGCCAAATAACTCAAAGGCTATTCCTCTAGGATAAAATAATCCTAGCTTTTGTGTTCCTAAGAGGTATCTAAAAATACACTTAACAACGGTCACATGTGATTCTTTAGGATTAGATTGAAATCTAGCACACATACAAACACTGAATATGATATCAAGTCTACTAGCAGTTAAATATAAGAAGGATCCAATCATACCTCTATAGCGCTTTTCATTCACTGCTTTACCATCTTCATCCTTATCAAGATTTGTTGTAGGACACATTGCAGTTTTCATAGGCTTTGCCTTGAGCATGCCAAACCTCTTTAATATGTCCCTTGTGTATTTGGCTTAATTGATGTAGATTCCTTCTTGAG
This sequence comes from Heliamphora exappendiculata, assembly GCA_034768845.1. Taxonomy (NCBI): domain Eukaryota; kingdom Viridiplantae; phylum Streptophyta; class Magnoliopsida; order Ericales; family Sarraceniaceae; genus Heliamphora; species Heliamphora exappendiculata. The sequence continues at coordinate 415 of JAOTRH010086906.1, read as the reverse complement.
ATTATTTGATTTAAAATCCTAGGAAGTAGTTGAGTTCTCCCATCATGCTCATTTCGAATTCTCCCTACATACACTTAGAAAAATCCTTACAAAGAGATTCGATAGTTGCACCAAAAATTATATCATCTACATAAAATTGTACAACTAGCATGTCACTTCCTTGAGACATGATAAAAATTGTTGTGTCAATTTTTTCTCTAGAAAACTCATTTTCAATCAAGAATTTGCTAAGCCTTTCATAGCAAGCTCTAGGTGCTTGCTTTAAATCATAAAGAGATTTGGTAAGTTTAAAAACATGGTTTGAAAATTTTGAATTTTCAAAGTCAGGAGGTTATTTCACATAAACTTCCTCCAAGATAAAACCATTTAAAAAGGCACTCTTGACATCCATTTGATAGAGTTTGAAGTTTTTAAA
>JAOTRH010086895.1:5279-16800 GCA_034768845.1 Heliamphora exappendiculata | reverse complement strand
TGAAGGATTGTAATTAAAGATATTATGGTTGTAAATGAACTCTTGAGATTTCAAGCATTTGTTTTAAATTTGATATGTGCGAGAATATGGTTGTTTAAAGAAATTTTTTTTATAATCGGAACTCAAATTCTATGGTGAATGAAAGTCGTAGATGATGATCCTTAGGAGGAATGGTTTGGGGTTGGTTCACGAGTCCCTGGGGTTCGGGGCGTGACAGATGATTTCTTTTACGTTGGAAAAACTATTTTTTATTGTAGTTGAGCAGGAGGAAGCAATGAAGATAGGTCATCCACAACTTTTCTCAGATGAAGGTACAATGCGAAATTTTGATGATGAAATTTATTTTAAGGGGGTAGATTGTAAGGATATAGCCTTAGATAATAAGTTGAGTGGCGATAAACTGATGGGATCTTAGGTCACAACAAGACTAAGATCTAGAATGATCAAAACCTAAGAATTTAAAACCCTAGAAGCCAAAACCTTAATGCAAGGAAGAAGTCTTTAAACCTTAGAAATTATTAAATTATCCATAAATATTAAATTTAAAATCATAAAATCTCATAAAAATAGTAAAATTATCTTTTTACCCCTAGGGTAAAAGAAACTCTTTACAAGCTCAAATTTTAACACATGAACAACCCTAACCCAAGAATTAAATTAAAACAAAAAACGAAAAAGACAAAATAACAAGGAAAATTATCAAAATGCTCCTCCCTAGTCAGCCATGCCTAGGAGTTTGTGCTAAAAAACAACATTTTTTTGCATTTTATGCTCAAAATTAAGAAAAAGTTGTTCAAATCAAGCATCACCATAACCTAAAAATGTTTAAATAAATAATGATGCTACTAATATAAAATTATATGTCTACAAAAGGAAGACAAATCATTTTTAAAAACCCTTACACACCTAATCATCATATAAAGCCAAATTGGCACATCTCAACAAAAAGAGTTTAATTTAACTTATGTGCCAACACATAATTAATCAAATGATGTCATAATAACAATAAATTACAAAAACAAAAACTTAAACATAAAATTTCTAAAATAATTCTTTTCTATAGAAAAAGAAGCCAAAAACATACATCAAGTTAATTTTTGAAACCTTTTGTTGGACAATGGAGTGTAAGTATATCATTAAAATACCTAAATAATACAATAAAATACCAAAATGTGAATTTTTGGGTTAGGAATCCCCCCTTGTCCTAAACCCCTTCCCCCCTTTTTTCTTTTTTCTTGCAAAGCCTCCCATCTCTTATTCCACCAATCAAAATTTGTGCATGTCTTATATTCTACCCCCTCTACCGCCCACCACCATCATCACCTCCACCACTCAAAGTCTCTATAAAAACCACCACCTCCACCACCATTTCAGCACAAGGAAGAGAGAGAGAGAGAGAGAGAGAGAGAGAGGTCCACCAAATTTTGCTCCAAAAAAATTCCCAAAGTGTTGGGAAGTAGGAGCAAGGAGGAAGTAGGGAGGATCACCAAGCTTTAAAGCTAAATCCTTACATCCAACCACTAAAAGATCACTCTACAAGGTAAGAAAACTCTTGAAACCCTCTTCTCACACTCATCTCAAATATCCCTCTCACTATTCTCAAAATAAAATCAGGAACAATAACCAAATCAAACCAACAAAGGTGTCAAAATCAAGTTTTTTTGGCTGTTTGATGTCTTTGTTTATGTTTATGGTTGTGCATTTGATTTTTATTTGAGATCTATATTTACACTTACATTTTTGGGTTCTAGAGTTATGGTTTTTAAGGTTTCATATCATGCATGCAAAGAATATGATCAAATCCATGCTATGCAAAATGTTAGAAGATGAAGGAGCTAGTTAACTTTGAGTTTTAAAATATTCTACTTGCTGGACCTATGTTTGAAACATCATAACTAAATATAGAAAAATACCCTAAGGTTGAATTTTATGTCAAATTTAAATATTTTAGTTATCTTTCATATAAAATTGGTTTGAACTGTTTTTAGCTTATAAAACTCGAAATATAAATTTTCTACCAAAACGTGTTAATTTTGGACCGGTCTCTATTGCAGAAGTCAAAACCCTATTTGAAAGTGTGAGCTAAGCATTGGTTCATTCACAAAAGTTGTAACTAATATATTTATCTATTGACCAACCAAAAAGGAGCCTATTTTGTTGAGTTTTGGTCGGTCAAAACACATCTGAAATTTGCTATCGCCATTTAGTGATTAAAGATCTATTCTCTCCAACCTTTTTGTGAGACCCAAAATCCTCATTTTTAATAATCAATCCAAAACGTATTCTTCATGAGAAATGTTAGGGACATTCTAATCAAAATCCTATCCAAAATTCATGTCTTTTGGTCTCTATTTGATCCCTCAAAATATTTTTAAACTCTCCGTGTTTGATGTTGAAATAACTATCATTGTGTTGTGAACATGTTGACCTAACTCACTTTCTTAGAAGGGTAATCTTAAATATTGTCTTAGGAACCTTACTGAGAATCCTTCATAAGCGTTTTAGAGGACATCTTAAACTAAAACATATCCAAAAATTAGATCATTTGAAACTGTTTTGATACCGCAAACATGTTGCCCTCTGTTAGCCTTGTTCGAAGTACTTTACTAAGAGCTGTTGTAGCATTTTGTTTTGTGAAGGCCAAACCACCTAGAAATCATGAGTTTTAGTTCAAGTATTCTTCATAAGAATTGTCAAGGACCTTTTTATGTATTTTTTGACCAAAAATCAGAACCTAATTTAAGGTCTAAGTACTTCAAAAGCTTACTGCAAATTCTAATTTAATGGCTAAATCTTTTAAACAAAGTGTCAAAGTGCAATAGGTGAACATAAAATTCATGTCTTAGTTAAATTAGAGGTAGGTGTACGATTAATATGATTTATTGTGTTAGAATTCATATAAATCATGATTTGGTTTAAAAGCATGCCTAGAGTGATTGTACATCATGCCTTAAATAGGTGTACCATGATGCATTGCTATAGTTGTTTGATGATGCATTGCTATAGTTGCACCGTGAGCATTGTAATTGTGGCACTAAAGGCATCTTGTGTGTTATCCCTTGTACATTTTGAGTTGTACTTTCATCATGGTTGATGGCGGGTGTCATTTGAAGTCGGTCACCCGTTGTTTCTTTTTCAAGGGCATCCCTAGTGTACTGGCTGTGAAATTATTTTGGGATAAATTCCCCGTGTTGTGATGCTAATGTTTTTGGGTAGAAACACCTATTGGCACCATGGGTACGTCTCTTTCTTACCTGTGCTCCAGACGTTAGGTTGAACCTGGCTGAGGCATCAAGATCTTTAAGGTGGGAACTTCTGAGATGAGTCCCATAATTGGCACTGGACCCCATGCCATTGTGATTGAATAAAACAACTGCAATATATAACCGGGCGAAGTGGTTATCTTTCACAATGAGGTTTTTGTTAACGAATCTAGAGTTCACGTTGTCCAAAAAGTCTACCTCTTGAATTCCAGCGTGGAATTCATGGCTCCATTTTGTGGTCTATAGTAAGGTTGGGCATATGCATAGCATTCTCTAACATTGGATCTCATGCATACTTAACATCCATTATACTTCGCTAGAATGCCATTCTTGTATAACTTAGTTTGATTTGCTTTTAAATCCTCTCTCAAATTGTTATATATATATATATATATATATATATATATATATTTGTGTGTGTGTGTGTGTGTGATAATGTAAATATGGAATGTGTTTGGATGATTTGTGCTTCGAGTTGGATTAGTAGGGTCTGAGTTTTTCTTCTAGGCTCCGGCTTATGCCTTAATGCCACAGGTGCAGAGGAAGAATTGCCTTACTAAGAGGAATTTGCTTAATAGGTTGAATATCAAGAACCCGAAGACCTTGGGGAGGCGTAATGGATATAGAAGTCCTTTTTGGTTACCATTTTGTTATAGCTTCAAGTAAAAATTTCCATGCCTTCCTTTTTGTAATCACATATTGGATGACTGTAATACGATCTTTTGTGGGCATATTGGGAGAACTCGAAGTTTATGAATATAATAGTAAATGATTAATTATGAATGAATGCATTAGCATAACCCTTATTATATCTATATGTATGTCTTAATGTGCTTGAAAACCGAGGCGTTACAACTTACAGGATATAATAGACCAGATACCCTCAATAACTTGGTACATTGAAATAACAATATATCATTAACATCATTCATCTTTTACACACACATGTTTTCTTCAAAAGACATAGATAGCACATTTGATATACTAATGCATTTGAATGTAAAAATCTCATGCTGTCATTCACCAAAAACTCACATGATTCAAAACATGAATATTGAAACATTTTAGAACACATCTCACATGATCATTTGTTCAATAATAATAGCAAAGCACTCTTACATTATCTAAGAGAAACACAAACCACTTCTTTGCAAGAGAATCAAAGCTTAAAGCTGCAGCGACAAAACCCCGCTGCCTAGCAAGCAACCAAAACAATATGTAAACGTAGGGCACTAACTTCTAACGTCAAAAAGTAAGAGAAAGTTTTAGGCTTTCAAATGGGTTCTACGGTTAATGGCTTATGGCTCTACTCCTTTTAAAACTAAAGAAATCCCATCATTTATAATATTTCACCAACATTTGAGGTCCAAAGGTCATTAGTCAAGTCTAAGGAATCAAGTCCAATGCTCAAAAATCCATTTTCTCCTTACATAACACACTGCCCAGATTGTATGACAGTCAGAAGAAAAATACTTTCAGGCAGTAAAATAACTTCCAACATTCTGAATTTGGAAAGAAGCTATTCAGAAAGTCTTCTAACGTTTTCATGAAGACGACTTTAATATTAACTCAATAAAAATAGATGTTTGTCTCTTCTAGGAACATGGGTCAAATCTATCCACAAAGACAGATTTTGTCCATCAACTTTAAAAATCATTTTGACCCATCAAACAGTATTCAAAATTTCTCAAATTTGGTAAAAAAATAAAATAAGGTGTTAAAAACACTTTTCATGAAAAATCCATTTTTGAAATAAGTCTTTAACATAGTGTTTTGGCTTCTTGAACAAATTGTGTCAGAAAGTGTACGAGTTTGGGAGAAATCCATTTTCTCAAAAATCACTTTGTCAAAAGTCTTCAAATAATTTTTATATGAAATTTAGCATCCATATCTAACTCTATAATTAGAAATCAATTTCATACAATGTTTCTAAAATTTATTTAAAATGTTTAAAATAGGACCTCACTGTTGGAAAAACCTAAATCATAAACTTAAAAGGTTTAACTTGGTCCTTTGACCATTTTTCATGCTAAGGGTCAAACTTTTTGGCATGGATTGTGAGACTCTGACCCGTTTCATTTTTATGATTTAAGTGTTGCTAGAGTTGGACTTAACGCATGATCTTGGTTCGTGTTCTTAAAACGTGTTTTGGTTGCGTTTAACTGGATGGTTTTTGGACCTAAGCTTGGACACTGGAAACGGTTTAAAAAAACTCTAGTGTTGGATTCAGTCGACTGGATTGGGTGATCCAGTCGACTGACTTGATATTTTGATGATCTAGTCGACTGGATTGGGGATCCAGTCGACTGACCCGTGGCGGTAGACATTTTTTACATTCCAGTAGCCTCATCTAGTCGACTAGGTTGGGCATCCAATCGACTGAACCCCTGAATTTTGCCTTGGTCTATAAATATCAGACGTTGGAGATATTTTGGGATATTTTCATTTTCAAATCTAGTTTTTCTCTCTGCTTTCTCTCTAGATTCTGATGGGCCCGGGGCTCAATTTTCAGCGATCGAACAGTGAATCCTTGCTATTGGTGCCAAGGGCTTCACGTTCATCTGGAAAAAATCCCGTTTCGTCAAGGTTCGATTTTTCAAGCGTCGAGCTTTTGGCTCAACGAGGTAGAATCGTAGATTATGTTGTCTTTAAAGGGTGCTACGTGCAGTTTTACGCTTTTCTGCCGGTTAAAAATGATTACATATCATATTATATGTTTTAAACCATGTTTATGCGGGTAAAAAGCATGTTTTACACTTTTCTTGGTTTATTACATGTTGTGAGGTGCTATGGGTTTGGCAAGAGGAACCTTTTGGGTTGGACTCGAGATGTTATGGGTTTGGTGAGAGGAATCTTGTTGGGTTGGACTCGCGTATGTGTATTTGGATTTTGATGTGATAATAAAAAAGGATCGTGTTGAGATCTATAGATCGAGTAAATTTGGGCACGAGTTACTCCTCGGTGAAAGACTGGAAAACTGCACAGAATGGATTTCTCTGCCTACCAGTTAGTGAACCAGAAAAGGATGCAGGTCGTGTTGGAAGTATAGGGCGTCCAGTTACTTCACGGGCCTCGTGTGACCAGGTGGTAGTAACGTGACAGGGTTTATATGCCCGTTCGGCATCGGTGCCTATGTTTTAAAACCACGAGTTGGTTGAATCATGCGAATGCGTTGATGATGCATGTGTACGTGCGTGTGTGCGTGTTTTCTCGGTTGTGTGTTTCGAGTTGAAAAGAAACGTTATTGGCATTGTTGAAATGCTTGGTTTTGAGGATGGAAAATTGTTTAGAGGCTTATGGGAGTCTAATGGGAAAACCTAGGGTTTTATGAAGTAAAACTATTTTGAGGTTCATATGGTTGAGTCAACTATATGCTATGTGACTGCATATGCTGCTTTATGGCTTTATATAGTCTATTTCTATTAGGCTTTGGTTCATGTAGTGGGATTTGTTAAAATCTTTTTTCAGGTAAACGTGGTCCTGCAGGTTGAACTTGAGGTGCCCGGAGGTAGCTGATGACAAGACTTTTGTTTTGTCTTGATAGGTAGTTTATACCTTTCAGTATCTGTTTCATGTTTGGATGTAACATGTTTTCAAGAATATGTATATATGATTTTTATGGCCGTGGTGCCGATATATGTATGATTTATGCTCTCAAGAGAAACCATGAGTTGGTTGTTGTTTTTCATAGTTTCTTACTACGCTTTTCATTGCTTGGTTCACCGGTTTACAAAAAAAGGAGTTTTCAAATGATTTACGTTTCATATACACTCTTGTGCTTCGAGGGGGATTTTAGAACGGCTTACACATTCTTTTAAAGGATTTTCTCTTCTCAAATTGTATCTTTTATTTTAAAGGCTTGGCTTATGGGGCCGTAATCATAGTCTCTTGGGCTATCCTTTTAAATCAAATAAACCCTAAGTAGTGCATTTTTACAAATATTTTAGCCTCGTTTAGGCTTTATGGTTTTTCATCCGTGTGTTGGGAGGTTTTGATGGTTGTTCGTGGGCTTTTCGCGTGATCCGGAGTTTAGGACGTGACAACTTGGTATCAGAGCTCTGGGTTCGAATACCTAAGAGCCATGGGAAGAGGGTGCATCACCTTGTGAGGAAAAATGTGTGTGTGCTTGGTTGGCTGTGTTTACATGGTAGCTTGTTGTGTATACGTGAGCATGGATGCTGGACCTTGGAGTTGATTAATCTTGCCTTCGAGCGTTTGGAGTAACAAACTTAGGAGTCAAGTTAAAAACGTGTTTACCTGACGTGATTTCTAGCAAGGAGTCTAAGTAGGTTATCCAAAGTGATGCGTCATTCTTGTCGGTACTCCTCGGTATGTGTGCTGTGTTTGCATAATCTTTTGGGCTATGCGTTAGCATGATTATGTGATACGTGTTAGAAATAACATGATAGGTTGTTGTATTCTATATCGCTTTTATATATGATCTGTACACCCTTTGTGCCCACTCTCTATCGAACCCCCATCTCTCTGTACTACATTCTCTGCACTTCCAAATTGCCGAACTAATGCTGCTCTCATCCGCTGTAAATTGATTATGCCTTTTCATAATGATCAATTAGAAGACAGGTAATTTGTACCGTTTTAAATTATGGTCTATATTAAGTTTAATCGCTTCAGATTTTCAGGCTTCAGTAGAAGTCAGAGAATCTCTACTTAGGGGAATATTGCTTCATGCAAATTTGTTTTTCACTGTTTACCTGCAATGGACTGAAAATGGACAGATCATTGTCTCATTTTGTGGTTTTTTAGGTGTTGATTGGAGATGAGTACCATTTATGGTCCAAGTGAGAAAAAAGCATTGGCTGGTTGTGGCATGAAAATTAATTTTCATCAACAACATGAGCATTAGACCATGAGAAGATGTGGTTTAGTTGGGCTACTGTGTACTGAAGTAGATTTTAAATACAACAAATTGGCAGCAACAAAAGCCGGTTGAAGTTTGACCCTGCAGTATATTGTTTATTTATCAATTATATAGGTATATTCATTTCTAGTAAGAGAAACTATTGGTAAACAAGATTGAAAGTACAAGGGAAAAGATGAAAAATCATTCATTGGAAATACAAAGTATAGTGAACTTTGAAATAGAAGAAATCATAATATTTCCCAGTAATCCCCACTCCACTTGAATCATAATATTCAATTCAATTTTTATTTGTTTTTTCAGGACATAGATTGAAATTGGCACGTCGGAGCAATAGCAGTCTTAACAGACGACGTCGGGGCTACTGCCATATTCTCCTCTATTGGACACATCAGAGCTTCCACCGATTTCAGCATCTCTTACTTTTCAACTGCTACGATTCAGGTTCATTACTACTACTTTCACTCTCCCCTTCCACCCTCCCTCCTCTTGAGAGTCATTATTGGCTGCCTACATGTTTCTGTTGTGAAGTGTTTTTCATTAAAGTTTTTGCTGATACAACGCCAATCTCTTACATTAGAATTAGGCATTTCTATTGTGATGTTTTCATGCCACACTACGAACAATTTTTGCTGATACAAATAGTTGAGAATGAGAGGGGTCAATGAATAAGTTTGTTGTGTGTTTGAGAAATCATTTTGAATCCATTGATGGTTTCTTTGGATTTATCACAAACGTGTACAGCTGGGAAACATAAATAAGGAAATATATAACCTTCTTGAGTTTGTGAAGCCTGATGTCACTTTTTGAATTACCTAAAAACTCCAACAATAATTTCATAATTTTACTCCCCGAAACTCCTCATTAACTTATCACTTGAGGGCAAACAAGTAACCTCATACCCCCACTTCCTCAACGTCTACGTATACATTTTGTGGGTTAAGAGTTCAACCCTCCATGATGATCAACAGAACAAGAATACAACCTTCATAATTGAAAACTTAATCTATTAAGAACTAACTCATTTTATATATATTCTGAGTTAAAACATTTTCAGTGTTACATTTTTAAGTAAATTACAGCTTTCAAACACATTTATAGTTGCTATTGAATCACATTTACATTTTAATGATATGGGAGCACAACTTCTGCATTACTATTTGAAGAACTGATTCTATTAATGTTAACTTAGTTACGTTTATTTTTCCTAATATACTTTCTATTTTTTCTGTGAGTCTTTAGAATTTTGTATGATTTCTTATTCTCTAATTTGTTTCATGTTTAAAAAGATGATTTTAATACATCTTGTGTATTGGATTATTTCTATCATGCAAGCATATTCAGCTTTATGGTTTTTAAGTCTTGCTTTGAAGTTATGATAGTATTCAATATGGTTGAAAGTACTCAAAGGAGTTAAACTTTAAGTGAACAAGATAAATATGATTTAATATTTTTCAAACTCTATGCATCAACAATATTTATTTAGAGGTAAAAAAATCATTGCACCTTGCAGTTTGAACATAGTATGAACCAATTTTTATGTAGCTTGGAAATAACCTAAAAATAATTTATTTTTGTGAACTAGGTTTATCAGCAATGTAAATAAGAGTTGTTTGCTTGGAAAGGTATGCAATTAGATTCTTTTTTTATTTGGCTATTATTTTTTTAAATTTTTCTTTCTCAGTTACTCTCTATAATGCTAGGAGACATTGGTGTTGAGACATTTTCAATTCCTTGGAGAATTTTTATTTTTAGCACACAATGCTTCTTGCCGCTGCTAGCATTTAGGATATCTTATGGGTAAATGGTTTTCTATCGCGTGGGCCCAACCGCTAGTATATAATTATTAGAACTAACTTTTTAGGCACAAGTAATTCTATTATTTAGTTCATAGACATAGAGTCTCTATGGAATTGATTTCTTTATTATGGTATTCTAATGTAATTTGTACACTCTCAGATATGGACAAGAGTTGGATGTTTCTTTCAAATAGATTTAGTCAGCAGTATATAGATAGAGTGAACTCGTTCATTGTTTTTGCGAAGGCACATTTAGATGAGTTTACGAAAATTAAGTGCCCGTGTATCAACTGTTGTAACTTTTATGAATAGGAGTATGATATTTGTGAAAACTCATCTACTCGTAAATGGGATTATGATATCCTATATTCCTTGGTTTGCAACACAAGGAACTACCACAACCCGATGAGTTAGATGAAACTGAGGATGAAAATGATGAGGATGAGAATGAATTTGATGACTTGATAGAGGACCATTATAGGACTTATATGGAGAGTGATAACCTAGAGAGGGAGGATGTGCGAAACTTCGAGAAATTATTAGAGGCATCCCAACGTGGCTTGTACCCGGGATGCAAAAAGTCAAATACTCTATTATCGTTTGTCATTTAGATGCTACAGGTGAAAGTAGAGTACGGGTGGAGCAATAAGTCTTTTGATAAGGTTTTAGAGATACTAAGACGGTTCTTACCAGAAGGTCATGTGGTCCTGGGGTCAATTTATGAGGCCAAGAAATTACTACGTGACTTAGGTTTGGGATATGAGCTCATAGATGCATGTAAAAACGATTGTGTACTATTTTGGAAGGAGAATGTGAGACCTGATTTCATTTTATTTTCATAACATTTATACGATGTGTTGGTATTTGCTTTAATTGTTATAGAACAACATGTTTTTATATGTATCATGCATGCGTGGGTTTGGTCTTGTTTCTTTTGTTCGGGTCTTCACCTAATGATAGCTGCTCGAGCGGTGCTTTGTTCGCTCGAGCGGACTAGTGGCTGAGAGTGGAGCCGCTCGAGTGGGTCTCTGTTTGCTCGAGCGGGTGGGTGGCCTAGAGTTGGGTCGGTGGGGGGACCGCTCGAGCAGAGCCCTGTTCGCTTAAGCGGACAGCCGGGTGCGAGATATTTATGTGATGGTCCATGCCTTGGTTTTTGAACCAAAACTTCTTTTGCACGTTTCTTCCTCTTTCTCCACCAACAACTCTCAAAATCTCTACCTTCTCTCTAGTTTTAGGCGTGTTCAAATTTTGGCATTCGGATAGTCGAACCTTAATATCCTCGCAGTAGACTTCACGTTCATCTGAATGAAATCGTGTTTTGGCGACTTTGATTTCTCGTCGGGGTTCAAAGCTTTGAGTTTTAACTCACCAAAGTAGGATTCTAGACTAGCGGGAAGCTATCACCACGTTTTATAAGGCCGTTCGAGATCCTTGAGAGGATTGGGGAGGTGGCATACTGTCTGGCTTTACCTCCTCAGTCGGCATCTGTGCACATGTTTCATATTTTCATGCTTCGGAAGTATGAGCCTGATCCGTCACATGTATTAGATTGGGCTGAGTTACGAGTGGATGAGAAT
>JAOTRH010086884.1:0-16803 GCA_034768845.1 Heliamphora exappendiculata | reverse complement strand
CTCAATGAGATGATCAAAAAAAATAAAAATATTTGATAAAAAAATTTTAAAAAATTTATTAAAAACAATGATAAAAAATATTAGATTTGGTTTGTAAGCTTATTTTGGCTTATTTTTATTTTTTCTTAATTTTTTTACATTCTAATTAAAAAAATTTATTTTTTTGCTCATCTCGATAAGAGAAGTCAAAAAGTATAATAATTTGATTAAATAATAAAAAAAATTTACTACATATTTATCCAATGTATTTTTGTTTATAATTTTCAAAAATTTTAAAATAAAAACAAAAAAAAATAACATAAATGTTATTAAATAGAGTTTATATTCTTAACTAGTGAATACTTAGCTCAATATATTTATTAAGTTATTTTGTTAAAATTAAAATAACTAGCTTCTATTAAAACTATTAATAATTTTTTATATTTATTAAATTATAATTTCTTACCTCCTTTTGTGGGAAACGAAAAATAGTAAATTGGGGAAAGAGAAGAGGTATAGTGGAGAGAGAGAGAGAGTAAAAAAAGTCAAGGGAGAGAGAGAGAGAACGGAACTGTTCATCCGTTAACTTGGAGAATGTAGAATGCTAAAATGGAAATACCTTTCTCTCCTGTTAATTTGGCATGCTCTTATTGGGTGAGAGTACTAGTTGTCCCGGATAGCGTGGTACCTATCGGTACGTAAATATTTCTCCAATATTGGAGGTACAAATTTGACAAATTTTTGTAAAATATAAATTTTTAGTTCACAATTTAGATAGAATTGGACGAACTATCGGTACGACTTGAATACAGAATTTTAGTAGACTTATTTTGATTACAGAAAACACATAATAGCGTCGTCTATTATTTCAACTCGCTGTACTAGTACACTTTGTGTGTATTGAACAAAATCACGTTAGGGTAATTAATTTTATACTGACTATATAAATTAATTCACACAATGTGATTATTATAAGTGTTTATGCTATTAATCTTAAAATAATTATTATTTGCGTATATTTAATATTTGTTATTTTGATTCATTAGAGTATGCGATCTTGTATGAGTCTATAATCCCGGTGAATTGGATAACAATATTAATTATATGGTAAATACTAATTATTAACGTAATTCACATTTCGAATAATCGGGATTAATGATACTCCCTTAAAAAAACTTATAAGTTTTGACCGAGTCAAACCCAGCAAGTAGATTTTATAATTCGACAATCAAAAAAGTTAAGCGAAAGATTTTAAGAATTTTATTTAAGAAAATCGATTTAATATAATTATCAATAATTTAATTTAATCGACGGGTATTGTGAATCTTAACGTGAGCAGAATAAATAAATATTTAATAACATGAGTTTGAATATTCAATTTTGAGAATAAAGTTGGAATGCAATTATAATTTTTTAGTGGAATGAATTATAATTATTTTTTTTTTTGAAATTGTTCTCTGAGTTGAGGCGAATTTTCATAATTACATTGGGAACCTAAGTCATATTTACTCCACAGGTCCCTGTTGTAGTCTATTTATATGTTGTTATAAAACCTGACGCGATAATTTATATTATTCAGTCAGTGATTAGGTGGCTAGGGTTTCCATGTTATCTGAAAATTTTAAGCTTAATCAATAAGATTTTGAAAAACACGATAGATCAAAACCCACACTTTGTTCGCGTTTAGCATTCGAAAATACGACATAAAACTTGTGTCGGAGATTTGACTAGAAGTCAAAAACTGCGGCAGATCGTTAACTGAAAATTGTTGCAATAACCGAAATCATCCAACCAGATTTCGAAAAGTATAATCTTAAAACTAACTTTAGGAGTATTACCGAATTTTATTTTTGGTTGTTCGATATCAAAAGTTTTAATCTTGAGCATGTTTCGGCATTTACCTGTTCAGATATTTTTTTACTAAAAGTATAAGTATAATTTTAGAATTTTGATAATTTGCCCCCAACAACAATGTGACATAGTACTATATTATAAATGTGTTGAGTTGGACCATTGTCTAGAGACTCATGATATAGGCGCGATAAAGCTATGAGCATAACATGAACTCAAGCACAGACATAAGTCTTGACACTAGCACGAACATGTCATGAACATAAGCATAGAAACGGACACCCAAAAAAATTGGAAAGATGTACGCCTTAGAATTCAAAACTCGTCAAATATAATGGTCGAATATTTTTCAAATTTAAACATAAGTAGTGACTTTCATAATTAATTTTTACAAGTTTAAACAATGACTCTCATAGTGTTTTTTAGTTACAAGATTTGAGAGTTGAAAATGATTGATAGACGAATAAGTGCTCACTAATTAGGACACTTAATTTATAATGATGTAATTCTTACCTATATTTACATTTAATTGTACTTTTTATTATCAATAAAATAATTGTTATCTCTTGTTGTATAGAGGCGTGATTTGAGTATTGGCACGGATCAATCATATGCATAATTATGGCATGGCACAAGCACGAGCATATACATAATTATGACACGGCATGAGCACGACATGTGTTGTGTCTATAGACTCGATCGTGCCTAAAACTTTTGCAAATGGACAAGCATGGCACGATTAATAAATGGGTAAGACTGAACACAACATAAAACACGTTTGGCACAAAAAAATAGGAGTATTCAAAAAATCGTTGAAATTATTAAATCGGTTCGAACATATTCAAATCGTATGATTTGGTTTGATTTTTTTTTTATGAACGGTTTGGTTCTAATTCCAAATAATTAGGAATTGTTTCTCGTGATCCGATTTTCGAATTAAGTTTTAAACAATCGTATGGAACCGAATCAATTCGTCACTTATTAATAATATTTATATTATGCATTATATAAAAAAATTAAATTTATTTTACATCTTCTTCTTTTATTTCCTCTTTTTTATTATTTATTTTTTGTTTTTTTTTTTCATAACATCGTAATATTATATAATTCATAAACTATTAGTGATAGATAAAAAAAAAATAATAAAATATAATTCATAATTTATAAAAGCAAGAATCTCGTTTTGTAAGAATATGAAACAAGTGATAAAATAAAATAATATAATTAAAAAAATAAAAATTTAATAGAAACAATAAAATAAATAAATATATAATTTTTTTAAACATAAAATAGGTAACAAATACTTACCCTTAGAATAGCGCAATTTCAAATTGGAACCGAACTGTTATTTATCAGTTCAGTTCCATGATATATACGGTTCAACTCTAATTCTTAAACTCTTGAAACTTTTCAGAACGATTTAATTATTAATTTATCTCAAAAATCGATATAAACCAAGCCGTAAACACAACTACAGAAAAGGGATCAAAGACCGCGCAATCTATTTTATAATTCCATTCAAGAGTGCGAAGACATTTTTTATTTTGGAGTTCCAACATTGCCCTTGGAGATATTGTTTGATTTGTTCCATTGGAGTCACAGATAAAAGAAGGAATTTAAAAAGCGGATCCATTGAAACTTGATTTCACATTTTTTAATCAAAAGAAATGTAATTTACCAGCAAAAAAAGGAGCGCAGTGTCCAATTTTTACATCGAATTGTTTTGCGATCTATAATAAAATAGATTATACTTTTAGAAATATATATATATATATATATATTTTTTAAAAACTAAAAATAGTAGCTGAAATTTATTCAACCTTAAATTTTACTGTTAGAGACTCACTTTTTTCAAAAAAGGTGTCATATCTCCTCGATTTAACACATTTAAAAAATAAGTGTGTATGGCCTAGCTTTTTTTTTTTTTTTTTTTTTAGTTTTTAAATTTTTTAGCTTTATTTTAAAGAAAGTACATGTGAAAAAATATTTTAAAAAATTAATTAATTATAGTAGAAGGATAAACAAGTGAGATTTTTAAGCAAAAAACTTTCAAAAAAATTTAAACCAAACAGAAACTAATTGAAACTTATATTTTCTGATAGAAAGTTCACAATTTTTAGAAATATATTCTATTAGATGATTTCAAAATGAGTATGAGATAAACCCTCTTTAATGTTATTAATAATTTACTTTCCATAAAAAAAAATAGAACAAACATTAATTTTACGATTTTCAAATACCGATCATTCCTCTTTTCCTTCTTCTTCTACAAAAAAAATTATTTTTCAAATCTCTTTTTCTCAATTAAAAGAATTCATTTTAAATCTCTCTCTCTCTCTCTCTCTCATAAACCTATTCTTCATTTTAGCACGTGCCTGGACTAGCATTTTTTAGTAATTTTTTAATTTTTTTATAAAAAAATAAGTGTCAAATCATCAAAAAAAAATGAGAAAAAAATAAAAAAAACCTAATAAGCCAAACTAGTTTGCTTTTTGTGACTTTTAAGCCAAAAAACTTAAAAAATAAACTAACTAAAACACATGCTTATTCTCCTTCTAGGACAAATTCATTGATCATATCTTTTCCTCTGTCTATTTTAAATACATTGTTACTCTTAACAATTTTTTATTTTTAATTGTTGTTGAAATTTAATTTTAAAATTTAATTATGTTTAATAGTACTTTTAACTACGAGCAATTTTTTATTTTTAATTATTTCTATTTTAAATACATTGTTATAAATTTATAAGTGTATAGATTAGATATAGAAATTATCAAATTTTAAGTTTGGTGAAATTATTTTAACTTTTTTTTTTTTGAGTTTGGAATATGGGAGAACCTTTTCAAAATATTCTGAAACTGTTTCTCAAAAATGTTTTTAAAAAAATAGTTTTCGAGTTAAATTTTTGAAAAACGAGCAACATCCCACCAGCCCAGGCATTAAGAAATAATTTTTATTATTATAAACTTTATATTTAAAAGTAAGATAAAAACCTAATTAGAAGAATTATCACATTTATTTAAAACTTGTGTCAAGCTTTACTATACATAGGATGTTAATATAAAAGAGACCAGAGAGAAGGCAAATCAATTCGTGCACATAAAAATTTGTGTTTAATAAAATAATAATAATAATAATAATAATAAAGATTCATAGATAAATTGTTTTATATATGTATGTGTGTGTATATATATATTACCTTGCATTGATATAAAATAATTCCAGTACTATAAAATTTATATTTTTACATTTAAATATTAAAATTCATTGATATATTTTATCAATTGTTTTTTTTATTCAATATCCTGAGTACTTGGTGCAAATACTAATCCTATATTCATGCTTTTTATAGATGCGTATTTTAAAAATTATTTGATCTGATCTTATTTTATGACGAATAAAAAAAAAGAACTTTCTTCCCTTTATAATACCCAACAATTTAAATTGTTTCATCTTAGATACAATATTATATAATTTATTTTACATATAAAGAGTAGAGTCACGAAACATTTTAAAAAGAACAAGTTACCGACCGACGCATCTCACATTCCAACCACATATTTCGTAATTATTCTATTGTTTATGCAACAATAGTAGATATTTTGTTCCATAAATTATTCTTCATTACAGAGTACCAATTTTAAGATGAGTTCATCTACCTCGGAAATTGAAATCAAGCACGTTGTCAACACTCACATCAATAGATCTTTCAAGTTTGATGGACTAAATGTTAAACAATTAATGCTTAAATAAAAATGTTACTCTACTTCACTATACAAAAGTAAGACTCTTTTTGTGGTTATGTTACATCCATTGCTACCGGCCCTACTACTACCCAAAGTTTAAATGCATTCTCAAAGTGATCAAAAGTGAATTTTGTTAATTTTTTATCAATGTATTTCTTTTCTCATATATCTTTATAGAGATATTGTACAAATATATAAAGAGATATTAGCAATCTTATATTTAGCTATACATATTTTAGGACTATAATCATGGTTGACCTTTAACATAAGAAATTTTATAGTTATGACTATTCTTATAATCTCTCTGATTTGTGTCTTAATTGATGACTTCCGCCAATTAATAACTCCCGCCAATACTCCCTCTTAAGTAGAAGCATCCAAATCTTCAACGCGCAACTTGTCTAGTAAGTTGTAGAGATTCTTGCTTGATATGGCCTTGGTAAGAATATTCGCCAATTGGTCTTTGGATTTCATGAATGGAAACCGAATTATTTTGGCTTTGAGAATTTTTTTGATAAAGTGTTTGTCAACCTCCACGTGTTCGATACGATCATGCTTGATAGGATTGTGAGCAATGGCAATAGCTGCCTTGTTATCGTAAAAAAGGTCCATTTCGGAAGTTGGAGAAAACTCAATTTTAGTTAGAAGTCTTTTGAGCTACATGAGTTCACAAAGTCCCTTAGCCATTCCACAGAACTCTGCTTCCGCACTTGATAATGCCACCACCTTTTGCTTCTTACTTCTCCATATAAAAATATTCCCTTAAGCAAACATGAAGTAGCCTGAGGTGAATCTTCTGTTTGTGGCGTTCTCTGCCCAATCTGCGTCTGTATAACCATTAACTCCGAGATAGTTATTCAAACATAAGCCCTTTTACCAGAGATGATTTTAAGTATCGTAAAATCCAAATGACTGCTTCCATACGATCCTTATTAGGTTAGTGCGTAAATTAACTTATTACATTCACAGCGTAGGCAATATTTGGATGGGTATGTGAGAGGTAAATAAATTTACCAACTAATCTCTGGTACCTTCTTTTGTCCGTTGGCATTTGGCTTAGATATTCTTCCAAGCTTGTGGTTCTAAATGTTTGGAATGTCTACTAACTTATAATCCAACATTCCAACATTGCATAGCAAATCTAATATATATTTTTGCTAAGAAAGAAATATACCTCGTCTTGATCTAGCAACTTTTATTCCCAAGAAATATTTAAGTCCTCCTAATTTTTTCATCTCGAACTCAGTCACTAATTGTTTATGAAGCTTAGCGATTTCCTCCGTATCATCTCATGTGATGATCATATTATCAACATATATAATTAAAGATGTTACCTTGCCCCGTCGGTGCTTCAAAAATAATGTATAATTTGAATTACTTTGGCGGAAACCATATTTCTTCATTGCCAGACTGAACCGCCCAAACCATGCTCGAGGTGATTGTTTTAGTCCATACAGTGCTCGCTGCAATTTGCACACAACTTCAGCTTTTGAAGATGTTGTGTAGCCTGTAGGAGTATCCATGTAGACTTCCTCTTCAAGGTAACCATGGAAAAATGCGTTCTTTACATCAAACTGATGCAATTGCCAGTCCAAGTTGGTTGCGAGAGATAGCAAGACCCTAATTGTATTTAGCTTAGCTACCAGCGAAAATGTGTTTTTGATAATCTGCGCCATATGTCAGAGTATATCTCTTTGTGACTAGCCTCACCTTGTATTGTTTTATAGATCCATCTGCCTTGTGTTTGACAGAGAAGACCCATTTGCACCCTGACTGTTTTTTTCCTTTGGGCAATGGAACCAAGGTCTATATTTGATTCTTTAGTAGTGCTCCCATTTCTTCCTCTGTTGCTTGAGTCCACTTGGGATCCGTTAATGCTTCTTAAACTGTAGTGGGAATATGACATGCGAAAAGCTCATGTGCGAATGTCTTCAAAGGCTCAGGTATCTTTTCGGTGGAGACATAGTTGGCAAATGGATTCCTCGACCTTTTTCCCTTATTGTCTGGAGAGAATCTGTTTGGTGGCTTGCCACGGTTATGCCTGAAAGGTGAGGTATACCCAATAAAAGTATCTATGTTATTCATAAATGAGGGCGTAGTGAAATTGCTTACCACGAGAATATTCTCAACAGATGGGTTTGTAGGCAATGAGAGATGGGAGGATTCTTGTTCTTCTCCTGATGGTGTGGGCTCAATTGCCGAAGGCCCTCTAGATTCAGAGGATACATCCGTTGATTCCTCGCCAATTATTGGTGTTTCATTCCGATCTTTAAGCTAATCAAAACTCAGCCACTTCAACTCTTCATCTAGCGTCTCCCCTGAAGAGAAGAAGTGGATGCCGAAGAAGGATAGAATGGTTCGGACTTTATAAAGGTAACATCCATAGCCACATAGGTACGCTTGGTAGCAGGAACATAGCAATGGTAGCCTTTTTGATACGTAGCATAGCCCAATAAGCGGCATCGAAGGGCACATGGGTTAAGTTTGGTGCGCTGGTTCTTAGGGAGGTGCACATATGCCACAAACCCAAAGATAGAAGGAGGGAGCGTTAGGGCCGTAGGTAAAGGGACCAAGGATGACAGGGACTGTAGTGGAGTCTTAAAATTTAAAATTTTTGAAGGAATGTGGTTGAATAAATGCACGGCAGTGGTAACAACATTTGACCAATGTCGTGTGGGCATATAAACGCCTAGGAGGAGAGCCTGGGCAGTCTCAAGAATATGTCGATTCTTTCGATCCCATTTTGCTGAGGGATTTGGGGACATGAGGTCTCGTGGATAAAACCATGTTGTTAAAAATAGGAATAAAAGTGGTGATTAACATATTCGCCACCATTATCGGAGCGGAGAATCAAGATCTGAGCGAAAAATTGGGTTTGAACCACAATATGGAATGACCGAAAGACACCGAACACTTCATCCTTATGTTTCATCAAATATAGTCAGGTCATGTGGGTGCAGCCATCAACAAATATCACAAGCCAACGTACACTAAAGACAGTAGATAAAGGAGAGAGTTCCCATACATCAGAATGAATTAAAAAAAAAGGTGTATCACTTTTATTCATGCTTAATGGATAAGTAACACAATGACTTTTGGTTAAGATACAAGTATCACAGTTAAATTCAAAAATCTCCACGTCGGAGAACAAATCAGGAAACGAATGCTGTAAGTACCCGAATGACGAATGCCCCAAATGACAATGCCACAGCCAAATTTATCGAGCCTGGGAATCAAGTGAAGAAGACACGTGATGCGCACGACCTAAACTGAAATCTTCCATGTAGTACAATCCCCACCTCTTAGTACCACACCCAATTATCTCCTAGGTAAGAACATCCTTAAGAAGACAAAAATTGGGATAAATTAGCGCCACAGAATTTTGATCTATAGTAACTTGGCTAACAAATAATAACTTATGGGATAAAGAGGGAACAAGTAGAATGTTTGATAAATTAAGGGAGGGTGATAGGATCACAGATCTGGCCCATGTGATTGGTGAGACCACTTCATTACCATTCATAATGCTGGTGCGCCTTGGAGATGAGTGGTGGGAGAAATTCGCAGGATCAAAAGTCATATGATCCGTAGCCCCAAAGTCGAGGAGCCAAACACTGCTATCCACATCGTGGCGATGACTAAGAAAGGGATGACAAAGGTTACCTGGATCCACATGAGAGAAGTCCGGTTTAGATGGGTGGTGTGCGAAATGAGAGAAAGATAAGGTTCGGCTGCTGCCACAACAGCCTTTCCCGTGCCTTCAGTCGTACCGGTAGTATCTCATTTTTTTGGGGCTTAGAGCTTGTGCCACCAATTGGGGCACCCATGCAACTAGAAGCAGTTTTCATGTGTATGCTTTGTATTGCCACAATGAGAGAACTTGAGACCATCGAATGAGGTCTGGGCCTTGGAGGAAGATTTCCTAGTATGCTGAGAAGCCGATCTAAAGAAACCAGACATCCAAACTTGAGGCCTCTCAAAGCAAGCACCGCACCTGGAGGTGGTTCGTGGTCACCGACATTCATCATCGCCTAACGAAGTGCCTCCCTGCGAACATGGGCATACGCTTGCTCCACGGTAGGAAATGGGTGCATTGTAACACGTCATTGCAAATATTGTCCAACTTGTCGTCAAGACCATCCAAGAATACATAGACCCGATCTTCTTGGAGGAGATTATTATAGCGTTGAATATTGGCAGAGCACTTTATCGGATTGGGACGCCAAAAATCAATCTCACGCCAGAGGCCTTGCAAGTTAGTGTAGTTTTTTTTTCAGGGAGCCGCTAGCTTGGTGTAGATGAGAGTTACGATGTCGGAGATCATAAACTTGAGAGGTATCACCACCATCAAAATAGGTGGTAGCAACAGAAACCCAAACCAGTTTGGCCGTGGGAAATCGAATAAAATTGCCGATTAACGTTGGATCCATGGAGTTGATCAACCAACCTTTGATAGTAGCGTCGTCAGTGAACCATTTGCGGAAGGACGAGTTAGTCGAAGATGGTGGAGGTAATTCGTCATCAATGTAACCCAACTTATCTTTGCCGAAGATGTACATCTCAACAACTTGGGACCATAAAGCATAGTTGGAACCATTCAACTCGATGCCAATCGGGACAACTGCAGGTTCAGGAAACATAGTCGGGGCCTACGCTTTGGACAGAGCTTCGGCCATCTTGATGGTGAATAATTCTGATATGAGCATATTAGGGTCGGTGGGAGAATCACCAGACTTCATCGGGGTTTCAGTGTCTTCAATATGAGAAGGTGGCGGGCGAAAAAAGGCTATGAGCTATGTATTGACGTGAACCGAGAGCCAGGTATCATGTGGTTCTGATACCATGTTAGTTTTCTATCATTGTATTTCTTTTCTCATATATATCTTTACGGAGATATTGTACAAACATATATAGAGAGATTAGCAATCTTATATTTGGCTATACATATTTTATGGCTATAATCATGGTTGACCTTCGACAAATGAAGTTTTACAGTTATGGCTATTCCTATAATATCTTTGATTTTTCTCTTAATTGACAACTCATGTCAATAGATTTTTTATGCAAAAATATTATTCTAAATAAGTTGGTCGCTGGCCTTTATGATTGCTACTCTATATTTTGAGACGATCAAAGCGGTTTGCTATACAATATACAAATATATATATATATATATATAAAACAATGAAGAGGCCAGGTCTAAAAGATACACACTTAGTTGCTATTTAAAGATTGTTATGGTTGACAAAAAAGGGCAGCCTAATCTCCCAATATACTAAAAATTGCTAATGAAATTATTTCTTAAGGGAAATCTATTGATGAACAGTTTCAGATTGCCATCCTTAATTACCTCTTAGTTGGATAGACTTAAAAAATACTCTTTAACACAAATTAAAGGAGTTCTCTACGGAGTGCGTTCTTGTTTGACTTCAAATTTGAAAAAAGACATTCATTCTGTTTAAAATAAAATGAACCACGCCTTAATTGACTTGAAGCCATAATTTAAAAAAAAAAAAAAAAAGAAAAGAAAGCCAAACCAAAATCAAAAGTATTAGAACCGAAATCTATATCAGAATAAGAAACAACCCTTTTAAGCCAGGATCAGAACACGAATTTTGTTCGGTTCGTGTGTTTCAATTGTAATTAGTATAGGCATATTACCAAAGCAATAGGCGTTTTGTTCACAAGCACATTTGAGCATCAAAAAAAGAAGAAAATAACATTCTGTCCATTTGTATCCAGACGCGCGTCTGTACATTTTCCATTAGAACATTTTCGTCCATACAAGCTTTTGTGTCCAGTCAGTTTTCTCCAGAGAGTTTTGCGTCCAGACGAGCGTCCGCACGAAATGCTGGGATTAGATTTCAAGATTTTTTTAGTTAGGTCAGCCACGGAGGCTTATAAAAGGGAAAAAGGACAAAAAAATGGGGATCGAACATTTAGGGAACCAAGGCGAGAAGACGAAAGGCATCTATGGTGCAAAGGCTTGGGATATGATCATCTTCAAACTCTTGAGAGTATCGACATAAGCAATTAATTTCTTCTATCCTATGATTTAATGAAACCCTAACTGGGTATTCAGAAATTGTTTTGATTTCAATTTTCTTTCAATTTTATATTCAACCGGTTGTATGACTTTCAGACATTGGGTTTTTTTTTATCGACGAGCTTTCTATGATAAATCTAGTTTTTTATTTTACTTTCTGTGATTGTAATTGTGACGGTATACATCTGCTTTATGTATTGTCACATTTGATTAGAAATGTGAGATGAATTATTCTAGATAGAACGGATCGCGTTGAGTTCATAACAAATAGCCCGTGTCAGTCAAAAATAGATTATGCCAAATTTTTGATCGAATACCTTTCTTAGTAACCCGATTTGGGTTTGTAGCCAAAATGGATTCGAATTGAATAGTGAAAAAGTAATTGAATCTTGAAGGGGCTGGATTACTTGGCTATAGTAAATTCAAAACTCTAGGGTTTATTTTTTATTCGAATCAAGTTTCTAATTATTTCTTTTATTTAATTCTTTTCCAAACTTTAATCAATCAAATACAAAACCCTTTTTTATAACTTGGATTGAATTCTTAATTGTAAGGTCCCGTAGCTTAGTCTTATTATCTGCGTTGTAACAATACTTGATCTTAACTATTGTTCTCTGGAGTTGAAGTTCTTATGTAAGGTCCAAATGACCGCTTGGTGTCGACACCTGTATGTGTAGGTGTCGACACAAGTTATTTAAAATAATGTCATTTTGAGTAAATAATACTATGTCATTTTAATCTTTTGAGACAAAAATCTATATAAATAAAACTACATTGTTTTGATCTTTTGAGACAAAAACCTACATAAGTAAAATTAGGTCATTGTGAACTTTAAAATATAAATTGTTTTATTTTGATTATCGTAATCATTTATTGTATAGTTGTTAAGTATTATAATAAATTACATTTGTTTTATGAATAAACGACCAACTCTGTTTTAGGTTCATTTCTTATTAGAATAAATAGCATTTGTTTACACACTTACTATTATTTTATTAATTTAATTTTTATTTATATATAAATAACCTACAAACTTATATCTATAAGAGCCTGTTGAAAACCAGCTTTCATGGTGAGTAAGTTCATTGATTCTTATGGAAGAAAAAACAAAAAAAACTTAATTTTTATTTTGAAAAATAAATTTTTTAAAAAATATAAAAAACAAAATCAAATCAAATCAAATCAAAAACACCAACGATAATATTATCAATCTTAAAACAAAAGCAAAAACATAAAATCTGCTTTTATTTAAACAAATAGTTTATATGTTAATTAACTAAACGATCTATAATAAAGTAGAAAAAATAGAAAACATAACAAAACTAAATTTAATATAATTACCGACCAATGCCTAGCGACATAAAATAGAACCTTAGCTTTAAACTGTAGCGTTTGAATCTTTTTTTGAATCTTCCACAATTTGCGTATTCTTATTACTTTTACAGAAGTTATAAAGAGAGAATGTAGAGCGCATTCAAAGACAAATATACACTAATTAATCCAATCATCGAGTTCGATCAATAAAACAATCTGGATAAGTAAATCTCCAAAACAGTGAAACCAAAAACACTTTATTGTTTGATCAATAATATCACCACATTACATTCAAATTTGAGGTGGTTGTTTTGAATGGCCAACAAAATAAAAAAAAATATTCATGATAGAAGAATGAGTCATTGCCATGGGAGAATTCTGTTAGTTCAAGCAATTCAAGAGGATGGTGAATTGAATTTTAAAATAATAATAATAATTTTATAAAAAAAATCAAAACATTTTAATTTCACTAGCAAGTATGACAGATATTAAAGTAATAAGAAAATTAAAGAGATTAGAGAGAGAAAGTATGAACAAGACACCAAAAATTACAGTGGTTTGGCTTCTTTCAAGCCTATGTCAACTCCTCAAGATTTTTCTTGAGAATTTGCATTATGATCGAATGCTTTACAGGCACATTTAAAAGCCTTTACAGTCTCAAGAAGTTTCTACAAAACAATCCCCTGTTTTTTTCTAAACTCTATTGAGCTCTTTTTTAAGAAGTCCACTCTCTCTTAAATGATTAAAGGTGACTCACCCTCTTTTAAAAAAAATGTAAAAGAATAAAAAATTTACTAACACTTTACAAATAAATGCATGAGGACGACACCAAATATTCCATAAGTCGACACCACTATGTGGGTGAGAAAAATACAGAAATAATGTTGACATCGACGAAGATTTGAATCGACACAATCACTCAAAGAGCCAAACTTTAGATTTTTTGTGTTAAGACTAAACGACTTTTTGTCGACACCTATGATGAATTTCAAATCTCGTATTGGTTCCAATAGTATGATTTCAGAACATTAATTGCCTTCACCAACCTACCAACTGTCATTTATTTCAGATAGCATATAAGGAGTAAATTTCAGTGCTTCACTGTTCTATTGCTTAAAATCAAAGCTCTCAATCTTCAAGAAGCATTTACTGCTCATTTACTCCTCCAGCAAATTCTCACTCTCTCTTGCTCATTTAATTCCGATCGTTTGTAAGGAGTGTTAGTTAGTGAATCTTTAATTATCTTACATTTATTTTAAAAGAGGGTGAGTTACCCTTAATCCTTTAAGAGAGTGAGTGAACTTCTTAAAGAAGAGCTCAAAAAAGTTGAGAAAAACAGAGAATTGTTTTGTAGAAATTTCTTGAGGCTATAAAGTCTTTTAAATGCGTCTGTGAAGCATTCGATCATAGTGCAGATTTTCAAAGGGAGTTTTAAGGAATTCGACCACAGTGCAGATTTTCACGAAGAGTCTTAAGGAATGGGTAGACTTGGAAGAAACCGAACCACTATAATTCTTGGTGTCTGGTTCATACTTTAAAGTTGGAGACGGGAAAGGGCTTGAAGTCTTGATGTCGACCCACTTCTCTATGGTGTTGACTCAATTTTGTT
Source organism: Heliamphora exappendiculata (assembly GCA_034768845.1). Lineage (NCBI taxonomy): Eukaryota > Viridiplantae > Streptophyta > Magnoliopsida > Ericales > Sarraceniaceae > Heliamphora > Heliamphora exappendiculata. Next base: position 2,258 of record JAOTRH010086884.1, on the reverse strand, counting down.
TTTCGAATTGTGTATAGGTGTCGACTCATATGGTTTTGGTGTCAACGCGTAGAACCTGAAGTCTGGAACCCGAATGATCACTTGGTGTCGACTCAAAACATTTTGGTGTCGACCCAAAATGAAACCCACAAGGAATTGAGATGTCGACCCATTCTTCATTAGTGTCGACTCAACGTGGATCCGTCTAATACTGGATGTGTCGGCCCAAATTCATTTGTGCCAACACACTTGAGAATTTCAAGCATGCTTTACCTTAAGGTGCTGACTCAATTATCAATTGGTGTCGCCACAAAACATTCTTTTCAAGAACACTGAGTATATTGACAGTCTCGGCCCAAAAGTATCTTAGTAGGTTGTTTTCATAGAGCATGATTCTAATCATTTCTTTCAAAGCCTTATTCTTTCTCTCAACAACACCATTTTGTTAAGGCATAAAAATAAAAGACAGAACTCTTGTCCAAATTTTTTTAAAAAGTATTTTCTAAAAAATGTTGTAATCATAAAAAAAATAGAATATGGTTAGCCCAAGGAATTTTTAATTAGATTTTGATAATTTTTTAAATTTATTTTCTTAATTAAATTGATTTAAAAATAATTATTTTTAAATATTTTCAAAAATGGTTGTATTGACACTATATGACAAATGAGTCAACACTTTATACCATTTGTGCTGACACTTTGCATCAAATGTATTGACACTCAGTGTTCTTGAAAAAAATATTTTGTGTCTATACCAATTGATAATTGAGTCGACACTTTAAGGCAAAACACGCTTGAAATTCTCAAGTATGTCGACACAAATGAATTTGGGTCGACACCTCCAGTATTGGACCGGGATCCACGTTGGGTCGACACCTCAATTCCTTGCGAGATTCATTTTGGATCGACACCAAAATGTTTTAAGTCGACACCAAGTGATCCTTTAGGTTCCAGACTTCGGGTTTTACGGGTCGACACCAAAACCACATAAGTCGACACCTAGACACTCTCCGAGAAACAAAATTGAGTCAACATCATAGAGAAATGGCTCGACACGGGACTTCAAACCCTTTCCCGTCTCCAACGTTAAAGTGTCAACACCACATAATTTTGAATCGACTCAAAGGTCCTTTTCGAGAACAAAAATTTTGGATCGACACCAACCAAGCTAAGTCGACTCCAAAAGTCCCAAGACTGTCTGTGATTTTCTAAGTCGACACCAAAATGAAAATGAGTTGACTCTAAAAGTCGCGATGCTGACTGTAATTTCAAGGGTTGACACCACAATGCTTTTGGGTCGACATCGAAACTCCAATAGCTGATTTGACAAAATAGGTTGACACCAATGAAAATATGAGTCAACACCAAAATCCCAACTGAAAAACTGAAGAAATGCACGAGGTCGACACCAAGTGTTCCACGAGTCGATACCATGTGTATGTGAGGAAAATGCAAAAATAAAGTCGACACCAACGAAGATCTGAGTCGACACAATCACTCAAAGAACCAAGCCCTAGATTTTTTGTGTCAACACCAAACGACTTTGTGTCGACATCTGCGATGAATTTTAAATCTCGCGTTGGTTTCAACGATATGATTTCAGAGCATTAATTGCCTCCATCAACCCACCAATGGTCATTTACTTCAGATAGCTATACAAAAAAAATATTTCAGAGCTTCAAGCTTTTGGACACTGTTTTATTGCTTAAAACTAAAGCTCTCAATATTCAAGAAGCATTTACTGCTCATTTACTCTTCCAGAAAATTCTCACTCTCTTGCTCATTTAATTCAAATAATTTGTAAAGAGTGTTAGTTAAAAAAAATTTGATTCTCTTACATTTATTTTTTTAAAAAATGAATCACTCTTGATTCTTTAAGAGAGTGAGTGAATTTCTTAAAAAAGAGCTCAAGAAAATTTAGAAAAAACATGAGATTATTTTATAAAAACTTCTTGAGACTGTAAAGGTTTTTAAATGCGCCTGTAAAGCATTCGATCATAGTGCAAATTCTCAAGGAAAATCTTGAACAGTGAACATAAATTTAGAAGAAACTGAATCACTATAATTCTTGGTATCTAGTTCATACTTTTTTTCTCTAACCTTTTTAATTTATTTATTACTTTAATATCTGTCATATTTGCTAGTGAAATTAAAAGGCTTTGAAAAAGATTTTAAAAATTGTTATTATTGCTTTAAAACCTAATTCACTCATCTCTTGGGTTGCCTGAAATAACAAGTTCTTTTCTTGATCCTATGCTATTTCTTGGATGGAATATATA
>JAOTRH010086863.1:0-16804 GCA_034768845.1 Heliamphora exappendiculata | reverse complement strand
ATTAAAAAATCTAAAAATATTATTTGTGAGATTTAATAAAGCTTTTATAATATGTACTATTATACATCAATCTTTAAAAAGCTATTGACAATGAACTCCAGAAAATATAATTTGTGCGGTCCACAAATATAGATTAGGCTCAATTTTGTCAAATTAAAAGCCTACATAGTAACATTTTAAATAAAAAATAATTTAAAATACAAAATTACAATTGAACATTTAAAATTGAGGAATATGGGTGAAAAACAAAATTTTCATTCAATGCTCAACTCATGAGACTAGCAAAAACATATTGCATAATTTTCATTAAGACATTCGTTCTCGTTACTGTGCTACGAATATGTATCTTTTAGGATAAAACGACTTGAATCCCACATAAGAATAATTGTAATTAGTGAGCATCCCAAATCGAATAATGTTTTATATTTTCTTTACATGGACTCCGATGCTATATATGTAATAAACTTTTACGTAAACTCGATATAAAGAAAAGAATATATATATATATATATATATATATATATAGAGAGAGAGAGAGAGAGAGAGGGGAATATATTTAGAGAAATTCATGATTATTTAGAATAATCGCGTCTATTCATATTGAATAAGTGTCACTAAAGAAATTGATTTTATTTTAAAAATATTTTTTGTGTGTCAATCGAACATTAGAAAACATGCATAATTGAAAAAATACTTTTCTTATAAAAATATTTTACATAAAAAATACTTTTCTTATAAAAATGTTGTACATGAAAAATATTTTATATTAAAACGAGCTAACCTTATAATCACCCAGCATCTTGACATATTGACATCCATACTAGTTTTGGAACAGTTTCTTGAACAAATTTAATGTATTTTAAAATTATCATTAATTTAATTTATCAAGACAAGTAATATGGTCTTAGCCAATTAATAAGTATGTTAGATTAAAAATTATCATTATTTTTATGAATATTTTGAAAGACTAAAATCAAAAGTATTAGAAATAAAAAACTGAACATATTTATAGCTAGATTTTTATTCAGAGACTGTAATTAATTGAAAAAAAGTTATTATTTTTTATTTTGACAAAACACAAACGAAGGCTATACCTGAAATTTCTGAAAGAGAAAGGATATATATATATATATATATATATAAAGCGAACCTCAACTTAAGTTAAAAATTTCCACAAAAATTAGAATTCCTTTTGGTCATAATTAAATTCAAGATTTAACAAACAAAATACACAGTAGCAGTGCAGCACCACATGCATCGTACGTGTGTGCCTTCTACTCATGGGTGCTTAGAAAAAAACCAAAAAAAAAAAAAAAATGTTGGTAGGTTGCTATGCTTCTTACAAAATAATTGGCAAAAGGAAGTTCATTTATACAAATGATGGATGCATCTTCTCTTCGATGGCTGGACTGTGTTTCTTAAATGGATCTCCACTCAAAAGTTTTAGCTTCCATTTCCTTGAATTAATCCTCAGCTCTTTCTTCAGTTTCAATTTCACCCCAAATTTCATCTCAAAACTCAGGACGCTATTTCAATTCAAGGTTCCCTTTCCATGGCTATCACGCTATGGCTATTATGGCTATGGTCTCCTCCTCCCTGCAGGGGCCATTGCACTCCCATCGAATAGCTCATCAATGTGTGTCTCTATATCTTCCGGTTGGTATTTTATGTACTTCTCCGTCTGTCTCCCCGGCGTGAAGTTCTGACTAAACCTGGCCAGGAACGACCGGTACGCCGGTATCACCACCGCCGATACCGAAACTCTAAGCTCCGACTGAAGCTGCTCGTCGCTCACCACCCACGTGCTCTGCGTCTTGTGTATCTCGTCGAACATGGCGTTGAAGCTCTTGAACCTCTCTTTCAGTACCGGCTTCACCACCTTCCCGTTCACGCTCAATCCCTCGTGAGTCAAGCAATTCAGAAGTCTTCCCCAAGTTTCCCGCTGGTAGGTCTTGTGGTACTGCCTCAGATCCGACGATCTCTTCCTTGACCAGGTGTCCCCCATCAAATCGTGTATTTCCGCGGACCCCTTAATCTTCTGCAAGATGTATCTCCCATTGTTCATCATGAAAATCGAGCTCAAAGAAGAGTCCTTGTATAGCTTTGATTTTGCTTCCAGATTTGTGTCCAGCAGACACATCACTTTGTTTATCTGAACGGCGAACGGCGATTGCGCGATCTGATTATTGTTCTGGTTCTGGTTCTGGTTTTGGTTCTGGCCACTGCCGGGAGCATTGTAATCGAAATCCGATCCGGTCCCCGAGTCCGCTCGCTCGATCTTCTGGTGCTCCCTGAAGATTTGTTCTAGGGTTTCTTTGTACTCGCATGCGTATTTTAGGTAATTCAAGGTGTATCGAGTCAAGGGGTGAACTGCACCCCCGGGAACCGGAGTCCTTCCCGTATCGGCCTTGATCGAGTTCTCGAGTTCGCAGAAAATGTAAACCATGGCTTCACCGAGTCGAGTCCGAGTCAATGACGCTTCCGACTTGAGGTCATTCACTATTTGTTCAGGGAACACATCGTCCATGGCTGAGATCGCATCGCGCAAGGTCTCATACACGTCGAGAAACTTGAAAAGCTTCTCCGACGAACGTTTGGTCATCGCGATTGCTTCCGCGAAGTTGAGAAGCTGAATCATAATACCTCGAGTGATGTCGCTGAAGAGGCCGTCGGCCATCAATCCGTAGTCGGAGAACACCGCCCCCGAGAGCTTACGTTCATCCGTGAAGTGAACGGCGACGAATTGCTTGAATATTTTCTTCCAGGAATCGATCTCCCTTTCCAATGGCTCCCATTGCATCTTCTGAACGTCGTCGATGCTCAACTTCTCGAACCCTAGCTTATGCAATGCCTCTTCCAAGACAGTCCTTCTTGCTATAATATAAATGTGACAGCATTCTCTCTCGTAGCCTCCTGTCACCATTGCCTTCTCTAATCTATTCAGATTCGACACAGCCTCCTCTGAGTATCCCGGAAAACTATCGTGTCCTGAAGAGTTGGATTCCTGCGATGCTGCTTGATGGTGGGTTTCCTGAATATTGGAGTTGAGCGACGATGACTGCTTTGTGATCTTCGACTCATAATTATTACGATACAAATCAGGGAGTTTCGAATCTTCGAGAATCGACCTGAACTCTTCTTCCAAGTATGACATTGCACGCTGCAGGATACCGCCGACGCGATTGATCGGTACATCGTACTTTGGTTCCAACGAGATATCACAAAGAGACGATGCCAGCTTCGAGAGTCGCTCCACGACTTCCAAAAAGGACAAGGAGTCCTCCTCTGAAAGTCGAATCCATTTCATTGGGCTTTCGTTTGAATCATAATTTGCAATCTTTGCCTCGACCAGAAACGCAAACTGTTCCACAACTTCAGGAGCTTCAGTCAGGTCGGTGCCCTCCTGACCCTTCGCGCTCGACAAAGCAGAGATGAATTGATCTATCTCTTCACAGACTTTATCAAAGTCGGGAGGAGGAGGAGATATCTCGACATCTATCTCAGTCGCCTCCTCTTCTTTGTTATCTACCTCTGTAATCTCTGATTCTGGTTCGCCCTCCTTGGGTGATTCAAGATTTGTGGTATTATCGGTTTCGTTGTTCTCTTGCTGGTCCTGGTCAGGATCAAGATTGGAGTTGGTGTCGGGCTCGTGATGATCATCGTGGTCGTGCTCATGGTCGTGGTTGTCTTGGCCCGCGGCATCTCTTGAATCAAAGCTGCCAAATTTTTCAGGTTGGTGTTTGTCTTTCTCTGTTTCCATTGAAATGGAATGGGTGAATTGAAATGCTAGATGGGTATTCTGTCTAGGAAAGAAAAGGATAACAAAAGGTTTGGCGCAAAGGTTTGAGAGCTAGGGGCCGGTGTGGAAGATGGAAAGGAAAGCGAAAGTAAAGGAGAAGTAAACGCTTTTTTCTTAATTTTATTTTTGGTGACATTATTGACATTTTCTGTGGGTATTTTTGTGTTTTGTTAGGAGAGATTGAAATGGTCGTTTATGATTTGTCATGAGAGAGAGAGAGAGAGAGAGAGAGAGAGATTGAAAAGTGGAAGTTTGCCTGGGATGGGAGAGGAGTTCGTTGGATCTGTTTTGCAGCAGTTGACCCTTCAACATTTGACATATTCTTGCCTCTCTCTCTCTCTCTCTCTCTCTCTCTCTTTACAAGAGTAAATTTTTAATATTTGTTTATATTTTGATTTTGATTTTTTATTTTTTCTAATTTGAAATAATTATAAAATATATGTCTATTATGATAAATTTTGAAAAAAAATTATTAAAATCAAAATAAAAACTAAAAAAAGCTAAAAAGTCCACTAAGTTAACTTTTTTTGACTTATATGAATTTTTGTATGTTTTGATTAAAAAAAATATTTTTTCATTTTACTAAAAAATCCATTTATTTGGCCTAATACTAAAAAAATTTACTTAAAACAAAAAAAAACTAACCCAAACACAAGTTTATTATACAATATAAGAAATTTTTTATTTAGATAACATTGATTTATTTCTATTAATTAAGTGAAAAATTAAAAAAAAAATAATGTATTTAATAAAATATTTATAAAAACATCACATATTTGCATAAATAAGGTAATAATTTTTTGATTATAGTAGATAAAATTCAAGTCATTTATTAAAAAAGCACAAATATGATATTATTTGGCATCTCAAATGTTACCTTACCCAAATTATTAATTAACGTGTTTCTCTATAATTTGGAAAAATAACATCACATGAGTACTGTTTAATTTTATTTCATGAACCAAAAGATAAATACTTAGTAACAAAAATCCTATTTTTATATAAAAGTTGCTTCATTTATTGCCTCTTCCAAATAAACATGCATACTTGGCAAAAGTATTCCAAGCCACTCATTTGTAGGAAACTCAGTGGAAAGTTCAATTTCGATTTTTGTTTTTGTTTTCGTTTTGGATAATATTACCTGCAAATCCCAAGAAATCTTAGTGAGTATACTTCGGTCTAGTTTTTGTTTATACGTCATTTTATGAAGAGTTTAAATAAGTATATTTTTTAAATTCTTTTAATTATAAAAAATACAAAAATAAAGAAATTTGATTTTAAATTTTTTTTAAAATAGATAGGATGAAAAGAATCCCCTTAATAGTTTTTTTGTGGCTTTCTTTATTTGTAGTGAATTTTTTTCAATTTTAATTGAATTGGTATATTTTTTAAGTTCTTCTCATTGTAAATAACTGCAAAAAATGAGAATATTTAGGCTAATACCAAAAAAATTCAATAAGACAAAAAATATTGTGTAAATTAAAAAAATAGACCAAACCAACCAGGATGTTCAAAAAAATGGGTACAAACTGTAAATTGGTCCAAGCAAATTCAAATTATATGATTTGGTTTAGTTTTTTTTTTTGTGGTTTGGTTCTGGTTCTAAATTATTGAGAAGCGTTCATAATTGTTTAATTCTCGGAACAAACTTTTATTGAATCATATAAAATCAAATCGAATCATTCATTAATTTAGTATATTTATATTTTTTAGTTATTATATAAAAAATCTTCAGGATTAATTATTTTCTCTTGCTTCTTCTCTTTTATTAATTTCTTTATTTTTTTCATAACATTGTACTATTATATAATTAGTAGACAACTAATAACTGAAAAAAATTATAAAATTTAAATGAATAAAATATAATGTATACTTTATAGATACAATAATATCTTTTTATAATCTTATAATCAAACAACTAAGAAAACAAAATATAAAATACAATAACATAAAAAAAAAAGAAAATAAATAATGAATATGGAAAAAAATAAGTACATAATTTTTTAAAATGTAAAACAAGTAATAAATATTTGATTTTAGAACTGTAGTTCCAAATCAAAATGAAACCATTCTTTATGCTATAGTCCCGTATAACTAACTTGCTTATAAGTAAGTTTGACTAAGTTGACGAAATTAACTCTTTTGTCTTTAGTGAATTTTTTTCATCATTTAGTCAAATTTTTATACTTTTTAGACTCTTCTAATTGAAACGAGTCGAAAAAATAAAAAAAGACGAAAATAAGTAAAAATGTCAAATCAATGAGTTTATAAGTAAAATAAGCAAATAAACAAATAAGGAAGGTATGCCAAATGGGGCCTATATATACCGATGTAGTTTTTATTTATTTATAATATGATAAAAATAAAACATTATATAAGTACGTCGAGACATGCAATAATCAAGCATTCACATTCATTATTCGTACACTAATTAATTCATATGAATCAACATACATTCTTGTTCGAGGCAGATGTAGTATTGGGCTCACGACCCAAGAACAATCCATGATAGTTCGAGTCCCTCTAGAAGGACAACCTACGATAATTCGGGCCACCCTAGAAGGACAATCAATGACAAATTGGGCTCATGGGAAACGATGGGCCAATGAAAAGCTGTTGGTGAAATCATCGCCCAAAAGGGTCTCATCCCCGAGATGATATCTTTGAAAAAATGGGATAAAATCTTAAATAAAAGAGGACTATTTGGAAAGGATAAGAGAAAATCCCTGAGTTACCGAAAAAAAAATACTCGAGACCTGAACTACCCTAGGTGAGACCTCAACAAAAGGATAAGCACCCATAAGAAAAAAGGTAAGATATACACCTTCTTGGTGGCTTCATCAACAATAGAGGCCTAATTGGCCCGGGTCTTCTCTAGCTTGACCCATACAACAGCAAGAGCTTTCTCTCTTGTTTTGATATGCCTCTTGAGGGTCAATACTTCCACCTCAAGCTCGTCCACCTTAGCTCGAGTTGCAGTGGCAATTATGGTCTTCTCTCGAACACTCATCTTTACCTTGCACATTTGGTGGATGTAGAAGTAGTTCTTTTCAAATATGTTTGTGAGCTCGGCCTCCTAATACTCCACTCTTTCAATGGCCATCGTCAGGCGCTAGAAGCTCTACACATAGAATATTAGCCTGGGGAAAATAATAAGGGGAAAGTGAGATAAAGGAAAAAGCTTAATGAAAAAGTTACCAAAATAGAATGACGCATAGACGGCTTTAAAAATTTTTCATTTGGAAGCTTTTGAACTTCTTCCATGTCGGAATGAATAAGTAAGGCCTTTGCGAGGCCAAAAGCTACCACTGGGGAATTAACCCGATCTTCAGTTGTAATTAGTCGACCACCCTTTTCCAGCTCAGAGGTCCATGGTTCAACCCTCTTGGGGATGTTTACCACAATATTTCCTTTCTCATTTTTCTTCTCTTTCTCCTTCATCTGATCCTTCTCATTAGGGGTACTGAGCTCAATTTCCATAGCCTTCCTCAACCTTTTCAGTGAGGATGGGGGTGCTGAATCCCCTTTTTTCGAAGTCATTCTAGTGAATTCAGTAAGAAGTTGAACAATTTTTCACACTAAATTTCTTTGGTTCTAATAGAGGTGGTGATGGTGACCTTCTTCTTAGAGCCTCAAATGGTAAGGAACTCTGTCAGATCAGTGGCTTGGGTATTTCTTTTGGCCATTTTAGCTCTAATGTCTAAGCTAGTGGATGATGATATGGAGATGACTTCTATCGGGGATGGCACCTTGGGATAATGTGATATGAGCGGAATTTAGGCAATTGTGGCTTATCTTTTAGCCCTCGTCCAAGGGAGACTATCACCACACGGAAGTCCATTGGTGTCGACAAGCTTGCTGCGATCCTTATCCCCGTCGAACTGCTATAGATGAAGGGTTATAAATTGGTATATATTTTAGCATGATATGCGTTACTCGACCAATCCCTTTTTATTCGAGGAGACTGTTGTCTTTTTTGAAAAACTATTTTTAGGTTGAATATGTGCATGCCCAATATAATTGTTTGGGACTTGTTATTGGCAAGCTCTCCTGCACAAAGAAAGAAGTCTATTAAAGACATAAATTGGAAAGGCTAAGTCGAGCAAATAAACAAATGGGTAATGGGGCTACCAAGGTCAAGGTAAAAATTTCATGGAACAGTGAAGGAATCGTCGACCTCATTTGCACCAAACTCAAAATTTTCGGTGACGTAGACAAAATCGTCGTCCAGATCCTTTCCAAAACCTGGTAGCTCGATCACTAACTTCTCAACTGCCCTATTTGCTTTGAAATAACAGGTCCCATTTTGATCACTCTAAAAATATTAGAGGACACCTGTATGGGGTCCACTCTGTAATGGTTAAGAGCTCGGCGAAAGAGAAGGTGCAAAGGGAACCAAACTCTCTCTTCCACTATGGCTACTAGTGGAAGAGGAAGTTTTTCCCATGTCGCGCTCCTTTGAGTCACCATCATCTACGAGGGTGATCCTAACAACATTTAGAATTTGGATTTTACTCCAAAAATTTTAGATTTTCGCCGGAGTAGATACCAAACGCCGAAGCTTGCCCATTTCATAGAGAAAATTTGAATAAGAAAAAGAGAGAAAAATGGAAAAACTCGTCCCAAAGTGAAGATAAAAGCAAAAAAGAGAAGCAAGAACTGACTTATAAAGGAAAATAACGAAAAGCACCGTCGGAATATGGGTTTTATTGTTGAAAATGCTGAGGATTAAGAGAAGAAGAAGAGGGAAGAAGGGTTAGAAGTAACCTTTTATAGCAAAGAAGCACGTGGAATTGAAACAGTAACATTAATTGCACCGTACGATGATGCGACGCCTCGTCTAAACAAGGTGATGCCTGGTCCCTGACAACAATCTCACCCTTACACGTCACTATTTTGGGGCCCGAGGCACAACTGCAGAGCACAAAAGAGATGTGAATAGACAGATGTTGGAGATTAGCCGAGCACCGACCAAAAAGAACAAAAGACTGAGATAACCGAACAATCCCGATAAGAGAAAAGCTTTAGTTCTTCATAAAGTTCTTTGGACATGTAAAGGTGCTGGAGTTGGGGATAGTTGAAGACGTACAAGGTATTGGGCTCACGACCCAGGAACAACCCATGATAATTCGGGCCACCCTAAAAGGACAGCCTATGATAGTTCGATCACCCATGAAAATTTTGGATCCATGGAAAATGATGGCCTAGTGAAAAGCTGTTGGCAAAATCATTGCTCAAAAGAGTCGCATCATATCGGGAAAGATGAGATATTGTCCTAGAGAATAGAGGACTGTTGAGAAAGAATAAGAGAAAATCCCCAAGTAATCAGGATAAAAAGAGAGATACTTGAAATCTGAACTACTCTAAGTGAGACCTCTATAAAATGGTAAGCACCTTCAAGAAAAAAAAGGTACAAAATTCATATTTACTTTTGCTTAGAAGCAGTTAGAATTTTAATTTGAGCGTCTGAGTGCTTTTTGGTTAACTTAGACCGAAAAGTTCTAATAGTGTTCTTATTCTTGTAGAGGTTAAGCAAGAGTCGGGGACACAAGGCTTCGCGAGTTCGGCAAAGGTGTTCATATCATTCTTCTTGCTGTTTGAGATAAGAGAAATATGTCAATTCAATTGATTTAAGTTGTGGTACACACACACATTTATTGTATCATATGTATTATAAGTTGATAAATATGAGAAAATGTTTGTATCTTTTTCCATAGAGTTTTAAATATGTAAAATTGGCACGGTTACCACATTGTAACACATTCGTAACTAAATTTATACACAAATTTTATTTTTTGAATAAATAAAGTGATTATATGAATATGAATGTTTTTATTTGCTTATTATTTGAATAGGATTTAAAATAAATGCATAACTTAATAAGTTTTTTTTATTTTTTAAATAAATATTTGTAAAATTCAAAAAACTTAATAATTATATTATGAAAATTGATTTAGTCGTGGCATGCATTAATTCAGTGCAAGTTTAATTATAGGGTAAATTACATTGACTTCCCATATGATTTATGACAAAAACAGAAAATTTTTATGCGGTTTCTGAAATGTCTTAAACCTTCCTCAATGTTTAATTTTTGCATTAAATTAGTCTAATCGTTAAATTTTTGTTCAGTTGTGTCATGTTTGGCACATTTTTTGAATAAATTTTTATGATCAAATCCGTTTATTACGTAGAACTTTTCAAATCTTTTTAGCATATAAAAATTTAGATTCATCCGATATCTGTAACTAAGTGATTAAATAAGATCTCATAATATTGTTTTGTAAATAAATAAATAAAAATTATAATTTAAAAATATATTATTAAATAAACATTATTCAATCATTTAGTTTCGAGTATTAGATGAATTTAAATTATTTATTTGAACAAACTCGACGAGTTCTAAACGAATTAAATTATAAAAATTTATTCAAAAAACTTATCAAACAAGACGCAACAAAGTAAAATTTAATAATTAAACTAGTTTAATATAAAAATTAAACCTAAAAATAGATTAATAATATTTCAAAAGTCACAGATTTTTTTTTTTCAGAAATGGAGTTCAGTGTAATTTACCATTGAATATATGGTATCTACGGTTCGAATGTTCGATTATGATGTCTATGGACCATGGACAGGCCAAAAGGCTAAAACCGACCTTCAGCAACGTACCGGAAGCGAAGCTAAAGTAAGCCGAATTGGAAAACGACCCAGTTTCTGAAATCGCAACTGTACTCTCTCTCTCTCTCTCTCACATTGTCACAGGCGGTGGACGCCATCCTACTGTTTCACTTCGCTCCCGGACGACTCCCACAGGTTCAATCCCCACTATTTTTTTACTCCATTTCTCACATTCCCCCGTCTCTACATCGAAACAACTCCAGCAACACAATTCCAATCACTGTTCCTCGAAACTTCGGAGACGAAAATCCAATTTCCCTTCAGAATCCCTCCCCGTTCATGAGAAAATCGAACCTGCCTCTGCGTTATTTTTCTTGACAAGGTTCGTTCTTTTTTATAGTCCCTGCTATTTCCTGCGCTTTCTTCTTGAAGCTAATTTGGTATTAATTCTTAGGTTTTCCTCAAAACCCTTGCGTTACTATTCGAATTAGGGTTCCTACTATGATAGGCTGTTAGTTGATGGTACTATCGTATATTATTTGACTCTTGTTTTTGTTTGCTTTTATATTGCTCTTCTTGAGTTTTGTATTTAGCCGATTAGAAACTGGAGGAAAAAGATACAAGTTAAAATTGAAACCATGGTGTTTTATTCTTGTTACTGTGTATTGCATTTGACTGGGTTGGTTTTTGAAGTTTTGTTAGGAGCTAATGGCGGACACGATTCACAAAGGACAGCAGGAGGGTTCTTGTCTTTTCCTTGTGAAAAATCAAAATCCTTTTCTCACGAGTTTGATTTGCTACCATGGAACAACTCAAGTAATCTCAATCAACCACACAACAAGAATAGAGAGTCATTTCTTTAGCATGAAAAAACCCCAATGGGTAAAAATCGAAGGAACCTAGTCTAGATATCATGCGCCATAATCAAATGGTGGTTACAGAGAAGTTTTACAACCTAACATGAATCCACGTCAATGGACGTAAGAAATAGTCGCTAAATCTATGTTCACCACCTCATAGAGCTTTACCTAAACCAATCTGAAGCCTCCAATCACATTGCCCTCGGAATCCAGCAAAGTTACTAGTGAGCATCACACATCTTTGAACACCTTCAAAGGGTTTTTTCTTGATTGCTAAGTGAGCTTTTAATCTTGAAGAGTTGCAGAAAGCTCAAATCCATCCAAAAATGAAGACTCTTCAAGCATAAAGCTTTTACTCTCTCATGGCAGCTTGAAGACCCATTTTCTCTCAATTTCAGGATGTATATGACACACAAGAGCGTTAGGGTTTCGGCTGAATATCGTACCATTTTTATGTAAAGTTGTCTTACTCGCTCAAGCGGGAAAAAGTTTGCTCAGGTGAACATTTGCTCGCTCAAGCAAGCACTTCCAGCCATCTAACCCCCGGACACTGCTCAATCCAGCACTGCAACACAGCTTGCTCGTCCTTTGCTCAATCAGAGGTCTTTGAATAGCCAGTACTAGACCATACTCTGCATACGACCATGGATGGATTCACCCTATAACACATCCAAGTACCGAAATCTAACAAAGAGAAAATTACAACTCAACAAGTGTTTGTCTAATGGCATTGCCAACCTAAGCTGGGTGGGCTCCTTGATCCTAATACCTTGTATGCAGTTTTCTTGGCTTACAAACACAATCTCGATATTCTATTTTCTTTTTCATTCATTTCCCTTCAATTCCTGAGGAGGCTGCGACTTGTTATATGATTTATGGTGCTTTCTTTTGTTATTAACAGGTTCATCAATATCTTCTGTTTGATTCTTGAAATGTGCTATGCTATATACTGTTGCTAAAGATTTAAGGAACTTGATTAATTGCATTGTAGTGCAGATTCATGACTGATGGATGGGATTTTATGACTAACGTGCTAATCTGCAGTGCTCTCATGTGGACGTGAATGCAAGCATGTTTGGTATATTTCTTATACGGGACTACTTGTGATTATGTATAAACTAAGAGCCATGCTATACAATATTCTGCGAAGGACTTTGTACCGATAGCAATAGTCATAGGTTTGTGCAAGCTCCCACTACAGAGACTGGCACAAAACTTAGCCTTAGATACACTGGTTGTAGTTATGAAGACTTTATTAAGCTTCTAATCTTAGTTGATTGGCCATATGTAAGTAGCTATAAATTTGGTGACAGTAAGAACCTAGGTTTTATGCACATGATAGCAAATCCAAACTTGTTTTTTTATTTTTGGTTAACAGAGGAAACCCCTGAAGTTATTTTTCTTTTTTCATGAGTTCTTTTTTGTACCCACCTTCATATTCCTGGTTGTTGGTCTTTTATAGAGTCTAAGATAAGTTCAACAATGTTAAGCACACATAACCGATCACATAATTTGTCACAGAAACAATAATTACAGGTCCAGATCAAAATTTGTTGTGGTGGGGCCACACGATAAATCTGGACTATTGATTGTTGTTTCTGTGCGAAATTCTATGTTTGGTTTCTGTGCAGCATTTTCCTTTCTTCTTCCATGCCACGATATTGGGCTTCAATTTTGGTTTACATCTTTGTTTTTGCCCTTTTGCCTTTTTGCAATGGCGGAATCATTTCATGAAAGTATTATTTTATGTTGTCTTTTGTAGTTTCTTGTTCTCTTCTATTTGTTGTCTGTTTTAAAATTTTGATGTATAGTCTGAATGATGGCATCTGTTTGGGACTTGGATTCTAAACATTTTGCAAGCACACAAGGAATCATCTTGAGTTTTGGACTTGTCGCGGTGATATGGTTTAGTAGTCATGGTTTGCCATTGCAATCAGTATTTATGTTGCTCAAGTATGTTGTATGACTCGTATCCTTAACAATACTTTCTGATTGTGGTTGTAAGTTTTTATTTTCCTTGACTTTTCTTTTAAACCTTAAACATGAGGCTGCATTCTTTTGCTCTCACGATATTATGGGGATAGATTTTACTTTCTAGTTTCTTCTAGCTTAAGTTGGTAAACATATTTCATTCTTATTTTCGCAGCCTCATTGTGGGATGCAAACTTTGGGTTATCACATTCATGCTGCAGCACTGGGGATGTTTTTCAAGTTAGCATTTAGATTCCATGGCTTGCTGGGCACTTTGTCTATGCTCCATTTGTACTAGATGTTTGTAATTAGGACAGTTTTTGGCTTCAACACCTAACACACAATCAGTATTTGCTCAAAAAGATGTGTACTTATTTTATTCTTGTTCTTTCCCCTTCTCACCCCATCTCTGGTGCAGACCCACAACCTAAAATAAACTTTAGTTGATATTCTCTTGTTAAGTCCCCGAGGTCAGGACCTAGAAAAATGACAAGTGTCATTCCCTCATGTTGTGGCATGGGTTTGAGTCACACAAATCAGCCGCTCCACAAAAAGTGGAGGAAAAGTTGCTTACCTACTGTCTCTCTCAAACCCCGTTGTATGTAGGAGTCTTTTGCACTGGGTAGGACATTTTCATTCTCTTGTGATGTTGTGATAGGTGCTTGATTATTGGCCCAATAGTATGAGTGTCTTATTGTTGTGAAAAAAATCACTTTTCCCCTCTCAACTTTCTATAGTTACCTATTGCCTATGTTCTTTCTTTCGCTGAATTTATCACATCATAATTGCTGCATGCTACAGATAGTGTTGCTTGAATTCATAGCATCTGCTTCTTTTTACTCAAGAGGTAGGGAATATGATCTTCATGATTTCTCATTGCTACCATCCTTATTTACTTTTATTATCCAAAGAATATATCCATTTGTATTCTACTATTCTGAAGTGTAATACAAATTTTCTTGTGAAAGAGACTTTTCCTGTTTTTTGTGCTGTTGATATGATAATTGATAGGCAACTCAATTTTTTTTCTGAACAAATCTATGATAGGCTACTTAATCATCAAATTGTACTTTTGATGTATTATTCTGTTTAATGTCATCTTACAAGGTAATTAATCCATCTTGGTTTTGTCATGTACCTTTTCTTGTAAAGGTTGCTTCTCATTCAGAAGCTTGCCTGGTGTTCTATCAGGTGGACATACTTTTGTCACAAACAATGGGCAGTACATTTAATCCACAGATTCTTGTGGAAAAGCTTACAAAGCTCAACAATTCACAGCAGAGCATTGAGAGTATCCTGTTATCTATAGGATTTTGTGTTTTTAGTTGTTTTTTGGTTAACGGTTCTCATTGATTAATTTCACTTCTACAGAGTTGAATTGACCATGAAAATTAAGTCTCACGCTGTGTTTCATTAGTTCTGATGATATTCATTGCCTTTTCAATTGAGGATCAGCTTTGTCATTGAATTCTCCCTAGGTCTTTTAGGCCAAAAGTACCAATATATGTTTATATCCTCTGCTTTGAAGCTACACCTAATTCTTTGTTTTTAATCAATGGCATTCTTTTGTATTTTCATCGAAGTTTGTGCTCATTTAGTAACTCTTTCTACTATTTTTTTTTATTGGCAAATACACATACACCCACTCCCATACCTTGCCCTTTGCAAGTCTTGAACCCCTCGGTTCCATTTGAGAGTGCCGACGTCCATATCATTGGGTTAAAGGCCTCTTGGTTTTTTCTTCTATTGTTACACTTCTAAAAGATTTGATTTTGATAGGCTGGATCAATACACGCAGCTTATGATTTTGCTGTCTCATTTGGTGCATTTGCCTGTGATTTTCCTCACCAAATTCTTCTCTGCTTCTCGTGGCATATCCGTAAAATATTTTATCCATTATTTTCGTAATCGTTACTGTATTGTTCTTCATTATTGGTGCATGCTCCTTAGAAGCTATCCTTAATGCGTTTAAGCTTTATCGCATTGGTGTATTTTCCATATGAACAAGGCAAAACAAGTTGTTGAAACATGGGACAGACAATTCCATTACTCCCCATGTGAGCAGCGATTGGCTTTTTTATATCTTGCAAATGATATTCTGCAGAATAGTAGGCGAAAGGGTTTAGAGTTTGTTGGTGAGTTTTGGAAGGTTCTTCCAGACGCTCTCCGTGATGTTATTGAGAATGGGGATGAATTCGGTAGAAATGCTGCTCTGCGGCTGGTATTTTCTTCTAACTCGCCTTGATTGTTGTTTTAGCATTTGCCAATATCTTGGTTCTCATTATATATTGTGGTGGAGATGTAAGCTTTGTTTTGTTGCAAAGCCTTTGAAATTTCTAGATTCAAAGCCTTGATGTGGTGAAACTTCTTATGAAATAAGAATATGATAAAGACAAAAAGAGAGCTAGCAAAACTTCCATAAACTTAAAAATTGTGGAACCTTGGATGATTGCGATCTAGTACTACTATTCTAAACCTACCGTTATCTGATTTTGCAAGACTTGTGCTCTTAATTAATTTTCTACCTTCTCTATGAAGTTTGGCTGCCAAACAATTTTCAATTGCTTTTTCTGGAAATTTTAATGAATATTGTCTACGTTGCATTCCTGTGTCTTCCACTTCCAGATTAGCATTTGGGAGGAAAGAAAGGTTTTTGGCTCTCGAGGACAGATTCTTAAGGAGGAACTTGTGGGAAGGAACCTTGAAAATAGTAGTAGAAATGGGAAGGATTCAGGGTTCAAACTGGTGTGTCACTTCATTTCTGGTTTAATGCATTTCTTGTGAATATATTGTTTTTGTCTGTAATTGAGGATTTATATCGTTGCTTCTCCATTTCTTTTAAACAGAGACATGCTTCTGGAACTGCATTGGATCAAATAGTTTCAGGTTATCAAGTTGTTTATGGTGGCCAACTGGATGAAGAGGCTATATTGAGCAAATGTATGAATGCTATTAGCTGCGTTGAGAAAGTGGATAAGGAAATTGAGGGTGATATTAACTTGGGTATGTCCTGCATCTTTTGGCTCTTTAAATAAATGAAAAATGACATTATATAGTTCCATTGAATTTCTTGTGGGTTACATCACAATGTCATATCTGCATGCTTGTAAGCAATTTTTATTTCCTGTTCCCTATAATTTTTTGTTTCCTCACTAATTTTGTAGTTTCTTCCTTACAAGTTTTTTTTCCCTTTTTGGATTTTGGATTTTGTATTTCGCCTGCCCTTGACATATTATAATGTCATAACTTGTAGTGTGCACAATCTTGCTTATTGGTAACATAATGGTTGTATGGAGAGTCATATTCTTTTCACTCATGTTGCTTATATTTTTTTATGAGAAGGTATCATTTTATATTTATGCATCGACTAAATTTATAGAAGTTTGGAATCTATTCAGTTGGGCGGTGATAAGCGACAATTGCATGTGTTTCACCTAGAAATATATGAGAGACTTACCAAACATTCCGAATGATTTTGACACCTATTAGCAATATTTTACATAGATAGGTAAAGAGAAAATGGACATGGTTGTTCTTTGTTATTATAGATAAACCC
>JAOTRH010086852.1:0-16804 GCA_034768845.1 Heliamphora exappendiculata | reverse complement strand
ATATATTATTTAATATCAATTGATACATAATTATAATAGCAAATCAATATATCTTCAGATTTTTCTGTTTAAAATATAAAATACTTGTTGTATTTAAAATTTTATGTATGTTATATATAATATATCTAAACTTGGACGAGAATGCACAGATACATTTTTGTGATTAAATTAATTTATTATGAATAGTTTATTGAGTCATATAAAAAAAATTAATCCAATATATGTAACTATCTAATTAGAATTACAATCACTTACAAAATAAATAAATAATAAATATAATTTTTAAAAAATAATTAAATTAATATTTTGTAATCACATAATTATAAATATTTAATTAATTTTATCTTTTTATATGAATAAAAAACTTATAAACGAATATAAGTTTATAAATAAATTAAGTAGTTTGGGTGACGATTGACTTTTTTACTTATTTGGTTTATAAGTCACTTTGTTAGACTTATAAATTAACTTATTTAGCTTATTTTAATTTATTTAATTACTTAAACAAACTTATTTAGTTTATTTGATTTAATTATTTATTTATTTTTAACTTATTTAATTACTTAAACAATGTAACTTATTTTTTAGTTTACAAATTGAATAAGTCATAAGTTATGTCGGGCCATAAATGTACTTTATAAAGAAGTGACAGATAATATTTGATTTAATAAATTAAAGATTACCATAAAATTGTCATTATTTTCAGAATTCTTTTTCCAACGTTTAGTTTGTTAAAAAATTATAATGTCATTCAATATTTGGTGGAATGATCATTGCATTTGAAGGAAGTAATGATTATTCCATTTAATTTTTAATTTTTGTTGAGATCAACATGTTCATATAACTCTTTTCTCCGGCGATTAATTAACCATTCAAAATGCATTTTTCATATATTATTAATAAATTAACTAGTAATTAGTCAAAAAAAATTTATATTTCATAATTCATCGCCGCCATTCTTATTGCCACTTCAACACTATTTTTGCTAAAATAACCTATATTATCATAATTACCACTCATTTCACCATATCATCGCTATTGCCACTCTCATCGTCACCTGCATCACTACTTTTGCTACGACCTCAATCATTCTGTCAACGCCTGTCGCTTGGTATTATTAATCTACCACTAGATGACATGTGTTTAAAAATATTTTTTAATATTAATTTTAGAGAAAAATTAAGAACAAACAAATATTAGGAACACACTACAAGAAAAAATACTTTTGACGACAACTTTTTCGGACAAAAACAAAGATTGTTGGGCAAAGTCAACTTTTGCCGACGAATAAGATTAAAATATTAACATTTAAAGAACCTTAACTAGACCCCTTACATCTTGCCACTTACTCTTTGGCACATTTTTTGCAAGTTTATGCATACTAACAAGTAATTGACAAAATCTTTGCTAATTGTTGGCCAATTCTGACGTTCTTCAATGGATTAATCAGTAAATACTCACATGTACAAACTCACAAAAGAAAAATTAATTAATAAACAGAGAATATGGGGAAAATAATTGATGACTGCATCTAAAGGTTTTTTGCTTTTTTTTTATAACTAGTGTCACAATTTCTAGATTCAAAAGCTAAAGTAATTATATATAGTCCATATTTGATATGTCTAAAAAATTTAATTTTTAAGAGGTTTAACTTTTTTAGAAAAAGAAAGAAAAAAAAATTAGACTGTTTGGGATAATTTTTTTGTAGTAGTTTTTGTTTTTTTTTTTGTTTTTTTACCTTTTATATGTCTAAAATGTCCATTTTTTTTGCTTTTAAGTTATAATATTTGAATATTAGTATGACTTTTTTTTTTTTTTTTGTGAGAAAAGTTAATTTTTTTAATTGAAAGTATTATAGTCAATTTATTTCCAAAAAAGTTGGAGTGTTTGGAATAAGTATAGGTTTTTTTTTTCTAGTAAAAAGAACTAAAAACACAAGTAGTTTTTTTGGTATACCAAACAGTGCAGCTTAAAAGTTAAATTTTTTATTAAAAAAAATTAATTTTTAAGTGAAGCCAAATAGGGGCATAGTGTATGTATGCATGTATATTTATTTGTACATTCGAAAATAAAAAATATTTGCCAAAAAATTGAAAATTTTCTTAAAAAGATTACAAATGGTATTTAGATTGATTTTATATAAATTTTGTTACATTTCACATCATTTCGAATTAGGATAATAATTATATTCTTGAATTAATTTTTACGTTATCACTGAAACATGATAATAGAAATCACTATTGCTGAAGCATTTCATTCCAAATTGGTTATAATCTCAATTCTATCTGATTCTTGCTAGAAATCATTACAATGACTTAAGCCACTACTTAAGTTTAAATTCTAGGCCCTGTTTGGATGACAATTTAAATCGAAAGAAGAATGAGAAGTGAAAGGATGTAAATTTTTATTAGTTGACTAAGTATAATATAAAGAAAATAAAGAATTGTAAGTAAAAAAAAGTTAATTCTTTTTGGTTTAATTCCTCATAATTAAGATTAATATACTTATGAGGCTTAATTGGTGAGCCAAATTCTCTTTTACCATTTTTAATTTTCTGTTAAAAAAACAGAAAGATTAATAAGTTTTGCCTATCATTTGCTAACTTCACCATTTTTCAGAGATTTTAAAAAAGGTTATCATTTACTATGATTTTTTACTTTTGATTTTTTTTTACAGAGGATGTTGATTTTTTTAATAAATATTAAAATTGTCTCGTAATATATAACAAAAGTAATTGTGCATTCTCATACTTACTTGTAGGCAGACGTTCTCCTTTCTTTTTAATTTAAAATGTTTAATTGAACTTTATAGATTAATGTTTATTTACGGGATGGAATTAAGATTTAATCACGAGTATGATTGTTGAAGATAATTATGTGCATATCTATATATAAAAATAATTATTATGGATGAATTAAGCGAGTCTTGGGGCATCATGACAAAATTAGGATTCTTATATATATTTTCCTTTTTTGGTATACTTTCCAGCGAGCGACCTCGTTCGGTCTTCTTTCCAACGAGCGACCGCTCAAGCAGTCCCGAGACCGATCGAGCAGTTTGTAACAGAGGAATTTTTAAGTTGCGGGATTGGAGCATTTGGCTTCATTTCTTTCTTATCTCTTTCTCTCTAAACTAAAAACCTAAGCCTTAGATTTGGACTTAGTGCTCTCTTGAGCTCGCTCACCCTCCTTGGAGATCCTCTCTTGCACTTTCCATGGTGGTCAAGCATTGGAAGTTCGTCCAAAGCGTCAAGATCTTCCTTTTCACCGTTCAGTTGGTGTTTGGCTTGGTTGGGGCTTAAAACTTGTTGTTGGAACACCAAAGAGGTATGATCTATGACTATTCTTGAAAATTTGTTTAACATAAGTTGTATATTTGATTATATATATACATGAGAGCATGAAATCTGTGTTTTTGGAACTCCATGCTAGGATTTAAAGTTAAAGTATGTTAAATCTGTTAGAGGTAAAACTGCCAAGATAATTATTTTTGTAAATAAATTTGGGTAAAAAATTAACTGGGCAGGTAAATGCTAAAACGGGCTTCATTTAAAATTTTTGACGTCAAACGATTAAAATTAAAACCCGTGCAACCACAGTTAATTTAAAAGAATACCTTTTACAGGTCGAATCTTCAACTAAGAGTTTAATTCTATGTTAAAGCTCCCGTCAGACCTTCTATTGTATTTTCTTATGCGATTGTTGAATATAGTGTGGGTTACAATCTATCAACAACTTATACTGGCGGAACCTGGACAACTTTAGTCTTGAAAATAAGTTATGAAACTGGTTTAGTCTACCCGCATATTTATAAGGCTATAGTAAAGACCTATGGAGTAATTATCAGTAAGACTTCTAGTGGATCACAGACACATATCAGCGGTTTTCGCAATTAAACAAACCTCATAGCAGTATCTTCAATTATGGAAAATTAGCAGCGATTTGTACAATTTTCATTAAATACTGAATTACAGTTCACACCACTAGAGAACTATAATTGCACTCTGACCCATAATCTCAAGACCATATAGCATTGAGTTCTCATTATTAAATACTTACAATTTCTCCCTACGTTAAGATTTCTAATACCAGCAATTAAATTTAATTACTGAAAATTTAATTTAATCGACATCTTGATATTCCTTAAACCCTTCCACTTAATTTATTTGACAGTCGGATAATCCAATCCACCTGTAGGGTTTGGCCATGTCAAAAACTTATAAGTTTCTTTAATGGGGTATCGTCAATTCTAATCTTTCGAGACGTGAATTCTGTCAATAATTAATATTCACCATATAAATAATACTGCTATCAACTCACTGGGAATATAAACTCATATAAAATCGCACTCTCTAATGAATTAAAATAACGAATATTAAATATATGCAAATTAATAATTTTTTCAGGATTAAGAGAATAAGTATTATTCATAATAATCTTGGGGTGTGAATTAATTTATATAGTCAGTATAAAATTAATTACCCAAAATGTCCAGTTCAATACACACAGAGTGTACTGGCACAGAGAGTCAGAACAATAGACGATGCTATTATCTATTCTCCGCAACAAAGACAGACCTATTAAAATTCTGTACCACAGTCGTACCGATGGTATGCTAATTTCTATCTAAATTATGAACATAAAACATATATTCTGTAAGAACTTAAAATCTAATCTTCTGTGTATAAGTCATACTCTACACACCAGATTAAATATTATACAAAATATTGGACATCTATGCATAACATTGAAAAAATAATACACATACATTACTCATAAAGATTATCATAAAATAAAAAATTAATTTTAATAAAAATAAAATTAAATACTAAAAATATAATTTTCAGCAATATTTTTAAACCTGGACCGTTAAGCAAATCGAAAAAGAAAACGGGTGGACGTGTTACCAGTTTAACTAGAATCAAACTGTGACGTCATAATTACATCATTAATAATTTTTAAATTTATAAATATTAAATAAAAATAATATCTAACTCACAATTTAAATAAAAAAATAAGAACATTTCATAATCTAACCATAATTCTAATTAAATAATTAGAATTTCCAACAAAAAAATTAAAATTTAAAGCATCATTGATCCTCAAGTTAAAATAAAATGAGTATAAGTGACAAACATAATAAAATATAAACCAAGTGTGTAGATTATCCGTACAAATTCACGTACTTCACGATATAGGATGAGTTTATGTTCAGAGCTGTTCATTTTGTAACTCAAGTTTACCCAATTATGCTAAATACCTGAACAAATAACAAAATTGAACAATAAATAAATGGAACCATTTAATTTTTAAAAAACATAAAAAACAAATCCCGTCCTTAACGATACGATAAATTTGATATGGACAAAAATGAACGGTAACAAAATGGGAAGGACCTAAAACCCATTACAAGAAGTAAAAGCAAAAGCAAAGCTGTGAAAACTATAATTTAAAAAAACTCCGATTGATATGATTAAATTAACGAATTCAAGAAACAAGCCTGGATTCACACAATAAAAAAAAACTTTTGATTTTATAGTATTTCATGCGATAATAACATTCTCACCGAATTGTACGTATAAAATCAAAAAAAAAAGGTACCGGTTCGACCGGGTCACTGGTTCAATCACGGGTTTGGACGATTTTCACTAAAACACCAATTTTTATATCTAGTGGGTTTAATGGGTTTGACTGGACCGTTGGCTAGACTGGTCACCGGTTCAACCGGTTGAACTAGCCGGTCCGGTTCGAGTTTTAAAACATTAGTTTTAAGTATACCAAACCTAATAAAATCTTAGGTTTATGGTTGATTTGTGGTAAATCTACCATGGGGTATTCATTGGAGACCCATTAATTTGTGAATTTGAAAACTAGGGTTTGAGTTGGGCAAAATCTATGAAAATTGGAGGTTTTGGGGTTAAGGGTTCAAATGATGAAATTGATAAATAATTTGGAAAATTTGGGTTGTGGGAACCTATTTACTTGTATAAATACCATGGAATTGATGGTAAGTGAAATGATGAAATGAAAACTTGGGATTTTAAGCTAATTAAAACTGGGATATGTGAATTTGATGACATGAAAAATATATATGATTGTTGTTAATCCTATGCGTTTTGGGTGTTGACGAGAGGAACCATTCTTGGGTTGGACTCGTGTTTTGGATATTGATTTGATGAAATAAAAAGGACCGATTTGGATCCAAGAATTGTTTAAGTTGGGCTTGAATAACTCTTCGGTGAAAGATTAAAAAATTGTGCAGATTGGGTGACCTATTCTTCGGCTAATAATCGAGAACAAGGCGCTAGTCGAGGCGAAATATAAAATGCACCATTACTTAGCGGATCTTGCGTGGCTTGGTGGGTAGTAACGCGATGTGGGTCTATAAGCTCATTCAGTGTTAGCTCCTAGATTGTGAACAACGAGTTGGTTAAGATATGAGAAATTTTTGATAACACAATGTGTGAGTATGTGTGAGTTGTGGAAAGTGAGAACATGAAATGGGTGTAATAAAATGGAATAAAGGATTATGTAGTGAGTTGTGTGTGATAATGGGTTTAACTTGTAAAAGGAAAACCGGTTATGTGAATGAGATTTTGACAATAAATGGGTGTAGTCTTTAGTGAAACTATGTGTTGTATTTCACATAACCATCTTTGCATGTCATGCATATGTTTATTATTAGTCAATTTTCTACGAGCCACAGCTTATGTTGTTTAACAACATTTTAGGTGATAGCGAAAAGATGGCTATAGATTAAGGGATGTTGTCGTAGGGTCCCTTGTTTTTGTTTAATGTATTTGAGAGAATTATATACCCTTGTATCATCTTTTGAGAGTTTAATGGTTTTAAATGTAATTAGTTTAAATACTTTGTAGTGATCGCAAACAGGTCGGTGTAACTCTTGTTGTAAGGCTGTGATGCCATAAACTCATATTTTGCATCCATGAAAGGATGTTGTTATCATTTCAAGGGTTGTATGATGAATGGATGATGGTTTCTTATGGTTTGGGAATGTTTTGAGATGTTTTCTCTAGTATTTTGTTCTCATACTTATAAAATGGGTTGCATGAAAAGCTTATCTTTACAAGTGTTTTGATGTGGAAAGCCAAGTTTTAGAGAACAAAGTTGAGAAAGGCGTCTAGAGCTGGACCGCTCGATGGACTGCTCGAGCAATCTATCGAGCGGTCATGAATGCCTCTCAGTTTCTCTGTTGCAGGTAAAAAATGATTCAACTGGTGAGAGATCGCTCGATTGGTCTTTTGATTGATCGAGCTGTCTAGCTAGTTGGGCAATTTTTCACTTTTTTGTTTTAACGTTTACTTCTCAAGGGGGTGTTTGCCAAGGGTTTTAACCCTTCTTTGTGTATTTTCTTTACTTCAAATCATGGTCTAGTTTTGTTCAAACATTTCTCTTTTCTGGCCTTTCTCTTGTGAATCGTTTGGGTTTCCATGGTTATAAAATCGGGGAGTTACGGATTGGTATCAGAGCTCTAGGTTTGAATACTTAAATGCCGTTGCAGGCATTTTTGGGAGAACGGTGCGCGGGTATCTATTGTTCTTAGAAAAATGCTCTTTTCTTTTTAAAATAAGAAAATCCAAGATATCAAAATGCACTTTTTAGAAAAAATAGAGTCACCACTTAATTTTTGAAAAAAATCAAGAAAAACAAAAAGAAGGCCACATGTCCGTTTTTAACGTAACTAGAGAACAAAAACGTTCGGGAGTTAAGGTATAAAAAGAAAAAGTATTAAGCACTCTATTCACCAAACTGTAAGGTTTGCCTCTACTTTGTCAATGCTGGTTCTTGTTTTAAACTTTTTAAAGTTAATATATATAGAACATGAGGTTAAAAAAAGTTCATACAAAAGCAAACACTAAAGAAAATCCTAACCACAATCCTAAGGGGTCATGCAACTTGGTTTTCATTTCTAAACATTCCGCACGTATTGTTTGAGGAAAGCAATGCGAAAACCATGCGATGAAAGGTCAAAATAAAATAAGAAATGGTAAATTACACTTACCTCCCATGAAATTTAAGTTTATTTCATGGACCTTTCCTGTAATTTCTGAAATTACATTGACCTCCCTGTCAAACTTGTCTAGCAAACATGATTAACGAAAAATAAACTTTTACTATTTTACCCTTGAGTATACATTATTTCTTCTTCTTCTCCATTTGCTGTAATTCTATTTGCCATAATTCTACACAAAACTCATAATCTAATACCTCAAAAAGTAAACAATTGTTAAATCTATCTTTATTTTTCCCAAATCAAAACTCCCTACGCCCTCACTACCAAAGCACATGCGCTATGAGGGAGATCGAGCGAGAGAGATCTAGTAATTGATCTAGAGAGATCGAGCAAGAGAAACCAGGGAGATCGAGCGAGAGCGATCGAACGAGATCGATCGAGAGAGATCCTGTTCTGGGAACAAGAGAGATCGAGAGAGAGATCCAGTAATTAATTTTTTTTGAGAAAACCTAAATGGAGATTTGTTCATCACAGGAGCTCTCCGGTTGGGAGTTGGTCGACGATGGTGTCGTTGGGTTGGTGGTAGGCTGGCGGCGAGATGATGCTGCGACAGAGGCGATGACGGCGGGGTGGGGTCGGTGGCTGGCTGGTTGTGGCGATGGTTGAGGCCGAGTATACATACATACATACATACATACGCACACACACACACACACACACACACACACACACACACACACATATATATATATATAAAGAGAGGAGGAGGAGGAGAAGGGTGGTCGACAGCAGAATGGAGACGAGGGCAGCGATAGACGTGGACGGCGGTGGCGATGATCGGCACCGAAAATGGTCGTCGGTGTGAGAGGGGCGTCGAGTGCAGCGCGCCTGCTACGCTGTTAAGGGGGAATTAGGTGAGAGAGAGAGAGATGAGAGAGAAAAGAGTTTTGGGAATAAATTAAAAAAATAATAATACGAATAAGCGTATAATTGGAAATAACATAAAATATTTGCTGATGTTAGCATTTTTTGTGAAATTTTTTAACGGTTATTTGACGGAAGAGGGCATCTGAAATATAAAAACAAAGTATAAGGAAGGGCAGTGTAATTTAAGAGACTATAAGGGATGCCCCTGTAATAAGCTTAAACCTCATGAGAGGTAAGTGTGATTTACCTAATAAGAAAAGGCTTAGGGATCATGCAGTAAAGTTTCTGTCTCTAACATGCTATATACAGATTGTACAAAAAGAATAGAGGAGATTTAAACACTGTTTTAAGCTACTAGATATACAAAAACCACACGGCTGTAGCAACCAATGTTGTGGTCGTGATAAAATAAGTCATAAAACTAGCAGCCGTGACAAAATACATAGTAACCGCAAGAAAAGGGGATGAAAAAGGTCACAAGCATGACAACAAAAGTTGCAGCCAGGGTATTTTAAGGTCCAAAAGGGGTGTTCAATATGCAGGGTCCAAAAGAGACCCAAATGGATGAGCCACATAGAACAGAGACCACAGCCCACTTCATCAATGCTAGATCTACTATTTATTAACCCAACAGCAACATAGATCTTGAAATAGGATATATAAAGCATTAAAAATATGTAACAGAAGGCTTCAACCATAGTCTTCATGCTACTGGTCTCTCAAAATGTTCACGACCGTAGCAACAGAATGTTACAGTCGTGACAAAAATAAGGAAACAAGTTGCGGCCAAAAGCAAATAAATAACAGCCGTAATAATATGGTCAAAATAACTCACGACTGTGACAACTAAGGGTTGCGACCATCAGGTTTGAAAAATCACAAGGACTTTTTTTGTGTGTCTAGTGTGCCAGTTACTACGAAAATGGATTAAAATATAATGTCCTATGTAATACAGCAAGTTACATACATACTATTTAGGAAAAGAAACTTATATAAACATGCTTCGATTGAAATGAATAAAATAAAAAGAAACAATGGATAGAAACCTTAACTGTAACACCCTCGGGAGAGAGAATATGAGGGTTTAAAGAAGCATCACAATTTTCCTAAGGTTACTTAGTGTAGACAACCGCCTCGAATGTCCTTTTGAACGTGGGAGACGAGAATCGCCAAGTAATTCATGCTCCAAGGCCTCACTAATGCAAGCAAAGTCACGAACGAGGTACAGGAGTATCAGGAATATGAGTATCGGGTGTATCGAAATATCGGGTGGGAATCGAATTCGGTAGAGTGTCGATATCCAGGTATTACTCTCTCTGGTTTCTGTGAGAATGACACCTATTTATAAGCAAGGAGGTAACACAGATATCCTCTAGAATGCTGCCACTTGTCCAAAAAGGTGTCAAACTCGCGGCTGCGACCTTTATTGTACGAACAGTGTAGGCCGCATTCTTCATTTGTACGAACAGTGCAGGCTGCGACCTTTAAAGGTTGCGGCTAGGTTTAGGTTTTCAAAAAGATGGCGACCGGGACAAATAAAAGTCGCGGCCTGTTCTAGGATCACAAAAAGATGGTGGTCGTGAGAGTAAGGACACGTCCTGTTGTAAGTTTTTGAAAAAGGTGGTGGCCGTGAGGATCTGAATGTTGCGGCATAAAGGTTTTTGGTGGTTTCTTGGATTTTGAGCTGAATTCCTAACTTTGCTTGCTTGGGAATACCCTTAAGCACAATTTTCATCTTTTTGTCATTGAGGAGCATTCGAGACGGGTGCCTAAGATTCGGCTTGGTCAAATTAGATTATCTACAATTTTTTCTCTTTGACAGAGCTTGCAACAACTCGTGGTGCAAGTAAATGTCAAAACTATAGAGACAAACCAATTGAAGAAGTCGTCAATCTTAGGCACATACAAAACATGTAGAAAAGCGTGGTCGAACTCGAATTTTCATCGAGCTTCCTACGTACCTTTATTGCAAGAGATTAGACTGGTTATAGTTCGTGGGGAAATGCATATGACACAAACAGTCTAATAATGAGGCATGAAAGATACGATATGATGCAAACATGTATAATATAAATATACAGGGGTTTAAGGTCTCAACGCAGATCGAAGATCATTAAAGATCAGTTTCAGGTCATGAATGAGACTAGGGAGTCAGTTTAAGGTCATGAGGAGGACCGATCATCTAAAGAGGCATTTTTAGGTCATGCAAGAACTAACGAGTCAGTTTAAGATCATGAGGAGAACTGAAGGTTTAAAGGGGCATTTTTAGGTCATGTAGAGATTGAATGGCCAGTATAAGGTCATGAGGAGGATCGATTGTTTTAGGGATAGTTTTAGGTAATGGAAGGATCGACGAGTTAGTTTAAGGTCATGAGGAGGACCAAAGGTCTAAAAGGGCATTTTTAGGTCGTACGAGGACTAACGAGTCAGTTTAAGGACATGAGGAGTACCGATCATTTTAGGGGCAGTTTTAGGTCATGCAAAAACCGATGAGTTAGTTTAAGGTCATGAGGAGGATCGATTGTTTTAAAGAAAGTTTTAGGTCATGCAAGAACCAATGAATTAGTTTAAGGTTATGAGGAGGACCAATCATTTTAGAGGCAATTTTAGGTCACGTAAGGACTGACGAGTCAGTTTAAGGTCATGTAGAGGATTGAAGGTCTAAAAGGGCATTTTTAGATCATATGAGGACCGATGAGTCAGTTTGAGATCATGAGGAGGACTGAAGGTCTAAAGGGTTATTTTTAGGTCATACGAGGACCGAATGGCCAATTTAAGGTTATGAGGAAGACCGATCATTTTAGAGATAGTTTTAGGTCATGCGAGGACCGACGAGTCGGTTTAAGTTCATGGGGAGGGCCGGACGCCAGTTTAAGGTTGTGAAGAGGACCGGGGGATGGAGATTAGTTTTAGGTCTTGAAAGGATCGAAGAAGCATTGAAGGGTCAAAGGGGGTTTAAAAAGGGATTAAGGTTTAATCGTGCATAGAAGAAGGTTTATGTTCAACAAAACAAAAGGTGGCAACAAAACACCTTGGCCGCTACATTAAAAAGCCGCGGCCTGAACCTTTAAGCCCTACATTTGTTGCGGCCTAGATATCAAACATCGCGGCTGATTGAAACCTTTGGAGAAAGGAACGACTGTTTGAAACAAAATTCATAGCCTAGGTTCGGATCATGCGGCCGTTACTTTTAAAAGGGGCAGAACTTGTAACCACAAGGTCAATAACAATATAAGGGTCTGAGGTAGTTCGAAAAACTTATTCGCGCGAACTGAACCGAAACACCTTCTTCTCTCTCGGCCTCTCTTCTCTTTCAACTCTCTCGTCTCTCTTCCTCGGTTTCCCTCTCTTGGAGCTCTCATTCTCTCTCTCGGCTCTCTCGGAGCTCTTACTCTCATCTCTCTCAATCCTCTCTTGTTTGCCTAAGCCATGTTTTTCATTTATTTACTCCATCTCCACTATTTCATGTCGGAGGCTTCAAGTTCACCGGTGGGAGCGGTGGTGGCGCGATTGGTGGTGGGGGAGGTGTGGGTGCTGGTGGTAGTGAGGGTGATGATGGCGAGGAAGCGGCGGCAGGTGCCGATAGTGGAGACAGCGAAGAGGCTCTCCTCTTGGGTGGCGTCCCGGGCATACCAGAGCACTTCGACCCAGCCACGTACATCCCGCTTCATCACCGGTTGACGAGGCCCGAGATGAAGTGGTACATCCTTACCAGCATGGTAGACAAGCGCAAGCTTCTCCTTCGGCGTTGTAAGGAGAAACTTTCGGCGGTTAACCTACCGGTAAGCCGAGAACTTTCAATTTTTTTTCTTTCTTTGATATGAGAATCACATGTTTATGAGATGCATTTAAATATCACACTTCTTTGTATTGAACTTAAGTTAGTTTGAATTTCAAAAATTGGTTTGACTTCGTTAATTCTATATTGAATTTGAAATTGAAATGGAATTGGAGATTGAATTTGAACTATTTGAACATTAAATTGGATCGGATTGAAGATGGGATCAAATTGAATCTTGGACATGAATTAGAATGAACCTTGGACTTGGATTGAAGCAAGCCTTGGATTTGAATTGAGTTGAGTTGGTGAAATTGAATTGAAATTGGATTTGAAAATGGATTCAATCAGAATTGAGTTGGAATTGGAGTGGTTAAAATAATTTTGAGCGGAATTTGGTTAAATCTGAATTTGAATTTGAATTCGAAAAAGAACTTTATGATTTGAATAAAGCGAGATTTTTGGTTGAGACAAGTTTTTGATATGAATAGACTTTGAAAACTTATTTTGGGATGGGAAGGAAGCTATGTTGAGCTTTAAATTTAGGTTTAAAATGAGTTCGAATCGAATTAAAAACTAGGTTGGTTGAATATTTGAAAAAGTTGAACGTTGATTGAAAGTTGAGATTGAACTTGAAAATTGATTTTAAATTGGATTGGATTGGTTGAATCTAAAATTTGGGCTTTGATGTTTGCGTTTTTGTGTAGGGACAAGGTAAATTTGATTTGAATTGAATCGAACTAGATTTGAGCGGAGTTGAGTTTCGATTGAACTTTGAATTTGGAGTTGAATCCTAACGTTTGAAACTGATTTGACTAAAGTTGTGTGAAATGGATCATTGGTTTTGAGTTTTGAAATAAAACGAATTTAGTTCAATAGGATTTTGAATTTGAATGGAATTGAATCAGGTCACCGTCCTATAAAAATTAAGAACAAATTTTGGATTAGTTGGGAGTTGTATCTTTCTGAGAATTTGAATTGAAACTTGAATTTTGAATGAAGTTTGGTTTTCCTAAATTTTGAATTGGAATTGGAATCCATTTTGTGAATCCTGAAGTTAGAGAAATTTTATTTCAATCAGCATGTTTTAGTTTGGGGAATTGGTTAAGAACCTGTTTTAGTTGTCTCGTTGTATATTTTGATTTCGCTTTTGTTATTGTTCACAGATTCGTTCGTTTTATTTTGTTTCAGGGGATGCTTCGTATTCAGGGTTATGGTGGCTCTTCTGATGTCCTGGAGTGGTACACGACCCTTCCACAACGCAGTTGGGACATTGTCAACGGGGTAGATTCAGCCGCTTCATCACCGTGCTAGAGGGGACCAGCAATGACTAGGTCTTGCTCATGGCATTGGTAGAGAGGTGGTGGGACACCACCAATACCTCCCACCTTCCTGCCTTCGAGGTCATACTTACGCCTCTCGACTTCGACCTGGTCATCGGGATCTGGGTAGGCAGAGACCTAATCCCCTTCGACCCTAACATCAGCCAGGGCAATAAGGCTTCACCTACTTCCTCGGCCAGGTGCCCTCAGCCATCGACAAGGGGAGCATTACGTACACATGGCTGAGGATGACATTCAAACACTTCACCTGCTCCGAGGCTCATCACTTCGAGTGGGTGGCTTGTGCATTCCCTCTCTACATGTTCCGGATAGCTCTATTCTCGAACTTGGAGAATAGGGTGCACCTCCACTACCTCGCAGTTATGGTGGCGGTGGATAGCATCAGCACCTACGATAGGGGGAGCTGTCTTGGCTACCTTCTACAGCTATATGAGTGCCGCCACTAGGACCGAAGACCGGAGAATAGGCGGGTATTGGCGAATCTGAGAGGTATATTTTCTCTTCTTCTCTTGCTCTCCTCTTTCATTTCCATATTTGCAAATCTTATATACCGTACTGATGCTTTTCTATTCTCTTGCAGCTTTAAGCCTATGCGTTCTTAGGTATGCGTGTGTCAGTGAATTCGTATGAGGACCCTCTGGTGATTCCCTAGGTACTTCGATGGTCGATGAGGTATTGGGGCACGAAGCCCGGCGAGAAGGACTTGGACGGTGACCACTTCTTCCTGGACACACTAACAGCTGATTGGGTATGCCTTTCTTTCTTTTCTTATCTTCATTCCCATCCATTCATACACACTATTTTCTAACATACTTCCTTGCTTTGCAGGTTCGATGGGACCTCTGGGTCAGCATAGAGGAGTGAGCTGGCGAGGATTTGATGCAGAGTCGAAAGGTCAACTTGACCCGCGTCTTGCTCGAGGGGCCATTCTGTAGAGAGTTGTACCTCGGTGAGCATGTGATTTGTCAGTCCTTGGGATACGATCACTTTCGTGTTTCGAGGGCACCTCCAGCTGGGATGCGTCAGATCGGCACCCTTCACATAGCTGAGGTTATCTGCACTATGATGGGTGATGATGCTGCAGCGTTACTCAAGGGTGAGGATTGTGACTATTGGGTCTTTGCACAAGGGAGGCTTATGCCAGCCATGGGGGCTTGTGCTACTATGTGGGGTCCTCCTCCTACTGTTTCCCTTGGTCTTGCTGGAGCAATCTATCCCTAGTTATCCTGGATAGTGGACACATTCATGAATGGGAACCTCTACCAGATCAAGGTGCCATGGTTGATAGCTCAGGAGCTACGCCTTCCTCCTAGCATGGAGTTGGTATAGCATTCTTCCATTTTTTCTTTTTGCATTGCTTTTGATATCTGCATGTACTGATGTATTCTCTTTCTTGACCACATCCCCGAGAGTGGGGTGATGAGTGTCTTCAGCATATCACTGGTCTGTGGGTACTAGTCCGCCGCTGGGACAGTGCCTTCCGGGCCTAGGGCATGCATCCTCCTTCTGCTACTCGAGGTGCCCCTATCATGGTACGTGTTTTACTCTGCTCTATTTTACCTTTCTATTCTTTTCATACAGTTCATATACACTGCTCTCTGACATGACCCTTTCTTCTTTTAGCGCTACCGAGGTAGAGGCCCGAGAACTCGTGGAAGTCATGTGCCACCAGTTGCACCAGCAGCACCTTCTGCTAGGGCTTCTACTTCTACTGCTTTTTCATCCAGATTTTAGACTCCCAGCATTTCACAGATAGTTGATAGCTCAGAGGAGGAGGAGGGGGAGGAAGAGGAGGAGGAGACTAGGTTGACATCTGCAGAGTTGTCCTAGGAAGGCTACGGGGTCCAGAGAAAGGGGACCCGATGAGAGTGATGACCCCACTACTACCCTGTTGCTGATTTCCTTTTCTTCCTTCTCTTTTGTACATGGTGGCCTGCGTGCCTATTCTTTACTTGGGTCTGTGTTCCTGATGATGCACACAATTCATACACTGTTCATATACATTACTTTTGATGGCTGGGGCCTTCATGCCTTTGGTTTACTTTACACGTACCATGGATGCTTACGATCTCTTTTATTTTTGTATGAATAACATTTTTGTTTGCTTGAATCTTGATTATGCATGATATATGACTTGTGAGTTGATATCTTACCTTGTAAATCCATTTTCCTGTTGCACGTTGCTAACAGGTTTATGATAAGGATTTGGGCATGTTGATAAAGGAAAGGCATGTTGTCAAAAACTTTGCACAAAAAATGTTACGGTTGTGAAGAAATATGTCATGGTCATGATTTTGGAAAGTGGCGATATGAACAAATGTGGGAAAAAGTTTATAAGTTTGTGGCCTGGTGGTTTGGAGTTCGTGGTCGTAAACTTTAATGGCGGCTGTGAGGAAAAAGTGATGGCTATGACCAAGTCTTTTGGTGCGAAACTCAAGGCAGATTTTGTAGTTTCCTCTATTTTTGGATCTCAAAAAGGGGGCCCCTGTTTTAGACCCCACTATCTAAATATTCTGCATTCTTTTTTTCTTCTCTATGGCTCATTTCTATAACAACTCGCTTTTGGCTTGGATGGGTGACTTCTTCTCGGTCGAGCGCAAGAACTTTTTCAACTTCAGTTTAGATGCGCTGTTTTTCCTACGAACAATGAGGGTCGATTGACATCTTTTGAGAGGAGTTGCCCAATTGTGAGACTCCGATGTAGGGTTGGTATACTAAAAACTATGTTTTTAGTATTTAATTTTATTTTAATAAAATTAATTTTTTATTTTATGAGAATCTT